>JAVDPK010000858.1:1598691-1671503 GCA_034780415.1 Cichlasoma orientale | reverse complement strand
TCCTCACAACCAACGTACGAAATCATGGTCCTCACAATGCGATAAAGACATGTCTGTGTGTGTGTGTGTGTGTGTATGTGTGTGTGTGTGTGTGAAAGCATGTTCTGATCTACCTCAGTGAAAATCAGAACACAAATAAGACTTTTGACTTTGGACCACTCTTATGCAACGCAGGAATGTTGGAACAGGACCATCTCGCCAAATCTAACAGAACAACTGAAATAACAAAAAACTTATAGACTGTATTGCCAAAAGTATTCACTCGCCCATCCAAATCACTGAATTATTGTGTTCCAATCACCTCAGTGAATTTCAGCGTGATAGAATGCCACCTGTGCAACAAGTCCAGTCGGGAAATTTACTTGCTACTGGAGCCTAGCTCCAAGAATGAGAAGCAGCATACATGCTGGGCAGGACACCAGTAACACAGGGGTATGGTCACAATCTGTATTTTCTGATATGTACTGAAAGTATTCAGTTTTATTGCTATTGTGCCAACTCGCAACAATCTCCACAAGACATTTAATGTAATGAAACCCACTGATCCAACAATTCCCTATGAGGAAGTGATTGGTGACAGTGGGGAGAAAGAACTTCCTGCAGAACCAGGCTATTTGAACACGAGGTCTCTGAAAGCACCAGGGAACAGCCATTGGTTTCTTTGTGGTTAATCTAAGCGCCACATTTTGAAAGTGGAGCCTGTAGAACAGAAAAATTACAGGTTCTGTTGATTTGTGTTATCAATTTCATTCGCTTGCTGAAATAAAGTGCAGCGCAGATCCAGCCATCTAAAAATTATTATCCACACTCACAGAAGCCCAGCTATTCTGCAAATGAGTGCCACACGATGCCCTAACCTCTTACAGGATCAATGTAATGAATAGAGAAACTCAACGTCTCCCTGACCAAAAGTGCAAATGTAGTGGACTTCACCCTCCATTACTGTCACATCGCTTGAGAGCTGGTCCTATAACCACTGAGCTGTTGTGCATTTGAATACATATTTAACCTTTTATTAAAATCTTTTTTTACTGTTGGGAAAGCACAGTAAAGAGTGAAGGATCATGTTTTAGTCAAAAATGGAACTCTGTTCTGTCTATACTATCTCATATGTGGTGAAAAGTAGAGCCTCGACTTTAAATTTAACATAAGAAAAGACTCTATTTAACTTAATACGTGTTTGCACACAGCTATCATGAGGTAAACTTTATGTCAACAAACAGCACCAGCACCACATACTGTGTGTTTACACTCACCAGCCACTTTGCTAGGTACACCTGTTCAACTGCTTGTTAATGCAAACATCTAATCAGCCAATCACATGTCAGCTACTCAACGCATTTAGGCATGCAGACACAGTCAAGATAACCTGCTGAAGTTCAAAGTGAGCATCAGAATAAGGAAGAAGGGTGATTTTGGTGATTTTGAACCGGGCGTGGTTGTTGGTGCCAGAAACTGTTGATCTGCTGAGATTTTGCACACACAGCCATCTCTCGGGTTTACAGAGAATGATCTGAAAAACAGAAAATATGCAGTGAGCAGCAGGTCTCTGAGTGAAAATGCCTTGTTGATGTCAGAGGTCAGAGGAGAATGGTCAGACTGCTTGATGCTGATATGAAGGCAACAGTAACTCAAATAAACACTCGTTACAACCAGGAAATGCAGAAGAGCATCTCTAAGTGCAAAACACATTGAACCTTGAAGCAGATGGGCTGCAGCAGCAGAAGACCACACCGGGTGCTACTCCTGTCAAGTAAGATCAGGAAACTGAGGCTACAGTTCAGAGAGGCAAAAAAAGAAATTGGACAACAGAAGTTTGGAAAAATGAAGAGTCTTGAATTCTCCTGTGACATTCAGATTCAGATGGTGGGGTCCACCCTGCCTTGTATCAGTGGTTCAGGCTGCTGGTGGTGTAATGGTGTGGGGCATATTGTCCATCCCATTATGACCACAGTGTATCCATCTCCTAATGGCTGCTTCCAGCAGGATAACGCGCCACGTCACAAAGCTCATTTAATATCAAACAGGTTTCTTGAACATGACAACGAGTTCACTGCACTCAAATGGCCTCCGCAGTCACAGATCTAAATCTAACAGAGCGCTTTTGGGATGTGGTGGAATGGGAGATTCTTATCGTGGCTGTGCAGCTGACAAATCTGCAGCAACTGTGTGACGCTATCGTGTAAATATGCACCAAAATCTCCAAGGAATGTTTCCAGCACCTTGTTGAATCTGTGCCACGAAGAAATAATGTAGTTCTGAAGGAAAAGGGGGTTCAACACAGTACTAGCAAGTTTTAACTAATGTGGCCAGAGGTGTATAATCCAGGCAGAAAATCAGTAATCAGAGGAAAAAGTAGACAGCCCCAGCAGTCAATATAAATTAAAGTCATGAAACGTTTACAGTTGTATAGAAAAATGCCTTTAGGGAGGTTAACACCTATCAGAAGACAAACTATGTGGGTCAGGTCAGTACACAACTGTGACCCACATTCACATCATTCCTTAAAACGTCATTTTAAAAATGCACATCATTTTAAAAGCGTTATTCATTATTTTGTTTAAAAAAAAAAAGGTTTCTTGCATTCAGGGTGGTGCTGCTGTTACTCACTGTTTTAAAGAACTACAGTAGCACATTCTGCCCTGAAGTTCCATGCCAGACCTGAGCAGGGCCCCTCGCAATTTCCTGCCCATAACAATAGTACGAACAAAGAGCGAAGGGTCATGACTGGAAGTCGCAGAGACTTCAGCTCTGTAGACCTGGACTGCAGCGGCCCAGCGGGAACACACTGGAAAGCTGCCCGCAGCTTTAACGTGCCAAAAGGGAGAGGATGCCCAAAGCGTGGGAATTTCACCTATCATATTTTTCCAAAGAATTCCGGGCCTGTGATGAACAGAGCCGCAACAGGATGCGTGTGTTTAAACAATTTAACCTTTTGACTTCACACTGACAGACGCAGAAAAAACGGGTGTTGACATGATTCTTACACCTAATTTTTTTTTGGTTTCACTTGTTTCTCACTCATGAAACTCTCATCTGAGAAACACTCGGTCCCCCCAGATAAATGTTAAAGCGTTCCCTTATGAGCGTGATGAAACAGTGACACAGTTACGACTGGTTAGATTAATCAAACGTGTTTAAGTTACTACCAATAGCAAAACAAAGATCCAGTGTCTGAGGATTTCAAGCAGCTGACAAAACAAGGCCGTGACCTAAGCCTTAAACAACACATTACTAATACTCAATAATACTGATGATGTCTGTGACCTCTCCTGTTGATTAGACATCATATAGGAATGCAGTGAAGCGGGAAATATGGTGTGCAAAACTGAAGAAGAGATATGATGCAACCGAGGTGATGAGCCACAATCAGGCCTATATAACACATTCTACTGAGTACATAACAGACACACCAAACATCTGTGCGAGTTTAGACAAAAAGATGACTCCTTCTGCCACTTAAGGGGATAGTTCACCCCAAAATTAAATAGACTTTAAATACATGGCGATAGTTACCCACCTTATAGTGCGCAGAGGTCACCAACTTGCTACAGACCTCCAAACTTCATGTGGCCTTCAGATTAGCACAAGAACAGTGTGTAGAGAGCTTCGTGGAATCGGTTTTCATGGCGGAGCAGCTACATCGAAGCCTTACATCACCAAGTGCAATGCAAAGCTTCAAATGCAGTGGTGTAAAGCACCCCACCGCTGGACTCTGGAGCAGAGGAAACGTGTTCTCTGGCGTCACGAATCACGTTTCTCCATCTGGCAATCTGATGGACGGGTCTGGGTTTGGCGGTTGCCAGGAGAACGGTACTTGTCTGACTGCATTGTGTCAAGTGTAAAGTTTGGAGGAGGGGGGGTTATGTTGTGGGCTTAGTTCCAGTGAAAGGAACTCTTAATGCTTCAGCATACCGAGACATTTTGGACAATTTCATGCTCCCAACTTTGTGGGAACAGTTTGGGGACGGCCCCTTCCTGTCCCAACATGACTGCGCACCAGTGCACAAAGCAAGGACCATAAAGACATGGCTGAGTGAGTTTGGTGTGGAAGAACTTGACTGGCCTGCACAGAGTCCTGACCTCAACTCGATAAAACACCTTTGGGATAATTAGAGTGGAGACTGGGAGCCAGGCCTAAACACTCCTAAACCTATTACCTATTTCCTGTTATCTTGATGAGCATTACTGATCCATTCATATGTAGAGCTGCACATTAATGTGGCAGGGGGCTGTGGTATTGATAACCCATTTCAATGTCTGTAACAGCAGAAAAACGTTTCATAAACTCACCATACACCTTTGTATATGTAATGTTGATTTTACAGTTACAGCTGTGACATGAATGGAAATGAACAATGGAGTTTTTTCCATCTGAAATGCATTCATGCTCTTCCTGTAATTTTATCACTTTTAGGGGAAAACGGTGCCTTTGCTTCTGATAAAATCTCGGCAGTCCGCACTTCACCACAAGTTCAAACGCTGTTTTGTGGGAGAAAATAGCCCACTTCCTGCTATCACGCTGCAGTGAGAATTAGGTTCCTGTATTAAGCATCAATAACAGGTGGGATCCACCTAGTGGTGAGAAAGTGTTTTTCTTTAATAGTTTTTCTTTTTTCTTCTTTTTAGACAGAGAAGCTCTCTGAATGTTTTTTTCCATGCGGTCTCTCCTGTGGCATGCACCTAGATACAGGAGGGTGGTGTTTTAGTAAAGCTGAGGTAAAAACATTATTTAAACTGTAAAAATTAAGACAGAAAACCTGCAGCAGCGCCAGGAAGACAGCGTACACCAGACAAAAAGAAAAAGTCAGCAGATGCCACACTGTGAAATTCCCAGGCGTAAAATGCTTCTACGCATCCTCTGCAAACGTTTCCTTTTCTCAGCGTCAGACGCTGCCTTCCCTGCAAAGACAGAGAGGCCTCAAGCTCCAGAGACAAGTACGCAGGATGTTTCGTGAACCATTTGGAAAGCAGGCTGATAAATAAACAGAGCTGTACATTCATAGATACACGCACACACTGCAAAGAGTGTCTGTTTTGGGTCTGTAGGAGCTCTGAGCCATGGCAACCGAATACCGAGGGGAGAAAAATTTGCCTGGCCGAGCTCCATCCTTCTGGCAGTCATGCTAAAACTCATGAATAGCATGACAAAAACAACATTCCTCATTGAAGTGATATAGTCCTGAAGGAATTCCTGTTAAATAGAGGCATTTCTCAGCATGCATGCCTCATTGTATTGAAACCATCTGGTGTAACGTGAATGCGAATTCTGCTGCAGTGAGAGAAAATGACTCTGGGCACATGTGGACATTAGCATTGTCTGTTTTTCTTTGTTTTTCACCGCCGCGCGAACGTGCATGTGGGTATTCATTTCTTACAAGACGCTTTCTTCTGGGATGAACGCATCTGTTGTTGATTTGCAGAAGAATTGTGCTGAGATATGAAATTAGTCTACCATCATCTATTTTCCCTCGGGTTATAAACACATGAAAACATATTAAAATACAGCACCTGTGAGTCTCCGGAGCCAAATGTATGCATTAATGTTGTATGTATGCATGTCTGTATGACGGTTCTGACAAACAATTGTTAGAGACCTCATCAGTTGGTATTAATATTTCACTAACGACTTTTTTTTGTCAGTTAGTTGGTTTTTACAGCACAGTACATATTTTCCATGAATAATCACAACAAAAGTATTATGTCATTAAAGAAGTGCTGGTTGCACTGGAATTAATGGAAACTTGGAGGCAACTGGGTGCATACACACAGCACTGAGGTCAGTGGGCTTGGCTTGGCCTATATACACTCACTGGCCACTTTATTAAGTACATTTTATTAGGTAGTACTGGATTGAACCTGCTTTTGCCTTCAGAGGCATCTTATTTCTTCATGGCCTAGATTCAACAAGGTGCTGGAAACATCCCTCAGAGACTTGAGTCCATATTGACACGATACCATCACACAGTTGCTGCAGATTTGTCAGCTGCACATCCATGATCTTTATCTCCCGTTCCACCGCATCTCAAAGGTGCTCTGTTGGATTGAGATCTGGGGACTGCGGAGGTCATTTGAGTACAGTGAGCTCATTGCCATGTTCAAAAGAGGTTGAATAGAGCTTTGCGACATGACGTGTAAGCCTGCTGGAAGCAGCCGTCAGAAAATGGGAATACTGTGGTCATAATGGGATGGTCAGGCAGGATGTGATGTTTAAACAGCACTCAACTGGTAAAAGGCCCCGGGGCAGACTTAGGACATACTGGAGAGATTATATCTCTAGGCTGGCCTGGGAACGGCTTGGGGTCCCCCCTGATGAGCTGGTGGAGGTGGCTGGGGAGAGGGAGGCCTGGGCTTCTCTACTTAGGCTGTGACCCAGCCCTGGATAAGTGGAAGAAAATGGATGGATGGATGGATGGATGGATGGATGGATGGATGGATGGATGGATGGATGGATGGATGGATCAACTGGTACTAAGGTGCTCATTGTGTGAGAAAAATATCCCCCACACCATTACACCACCAGCAGCCTGAACCACTGATACAAGGCAGGATGGATCCTTGCTTTCATGTTCACACTAAATGCCATCTGAATTTCACAACAGATATTGGAAGTCATCAGACCAGCCAATCTTTGGTCCAGTTTTGGTGATACCGTGAATATTGTGGCCTCAATTTATTATTTTTAGCTGACAGGAGTGACACTCGGTGTGGTCTTCTGCTGCTGTAGCCCATCTGCTTCAAGGTTCAATGTGCTGTGCATTCAGAGATGCTCTTCCGCATACCTTGGCTGTAACGAGTGGTTATTTGAGTTGCTCTCACCTTCTCATCAACCAGAAGCAGCCATTCTCCTCAGACCTCTGTTATCAACATGGCATTTGATTCATGTATTAATCATACTATGAAACATTCAACCAAAGGTCAGTCACCAGGCATTTTTTTTTACAAGCAGTGAGAAAGGAGCAAATAATCTTTACTCATATTTAATTAGCTACACATTCATTTCGTTATTGCTGATTTATAATATTGCATTCCTGATTGTCTGTCACTGATAACATCCCTGAGAGCCGGGATGAGGCCGAGACATGTTGTGGAAAGCCCACTGCAGGATGCCATCAATGGAGCTCTGCTGCAATAGAGTAGAAAACACAACAGGATTAACTGTTGCACACCAACTCTGTTTGTCATAAATTGAGTAAAACATTAAGGAAATACAAATCCCCTAATCAATCAATCAATCTGCCATCGATAATACGCACTTTGTTAGAGTTGACTGTAACTGGAAATTCAGTTTCTGAAATAACAATTTATTGTAAATTATTTAAGTAGTTGGCATATAGAGGCTAAAAACACAGACATGACTACACCCAAAGTAAAGATTGTGAGTCCAGTGAAGCCAAGAGGAACTCATACATCTGTACACACATATATCAGGCCAGAATCACCACCAGCAACATCAGGACACGGCGCTCCAAATCGCCTGATGTTTTGTCCTCCTTGCTGTTTGTTTACTTTGACAGCTCATTCGCTGTCTCTGTGATAAGAAAAGCAGCCATAGTGTGTCTGACATGACCTGTCACACCCTTCCTGCCTCTGTGGTATCGACATGTAACTGATCTCCACTCACATCTCCCAGGATGGAGTCCAGTTCTTCTTTATGGAGCGCGGGCTCAGAGAGGGAGGCGCTTTGATCGTGACCAAGTGTGTTTTGACCCAGCGGTGCAAGCTGAAGACAAACACACACACACACACACACACACACACACACACACACACACACACACACAGGTGAGATTACACAGAGGTATTAAACTAATAAAGGCTGTATATTCCTATTCAACATGTGGAGACCCACCTGTCCGCCTCTGGATTCAGCCTCCTTCTCAGCAGAGCTGCCCCACAGTCTGGAGCAGGACGGGCAGCTGGACCTCCCTCTTAGAAACACACAATTGCTTTGAGTGAGCATTTCTGTGGTGTATAAGGTTTCTCTCAATCAATATGTCGTTTCTGACACAGGAAGTTGTTCAAACCCTTTCAGCTGGAGCACTAACCTCTTTACATGGACGTGAGCTCGTAATTAATTAAAAAGGAAGCTTCTTCTTCTTCTTATCATTTGGCTTTGGTTAACATTGTGTTTTTTAATCAGCATAAAAAGGAGCCACGAGAGCTTATCACCTGGATTTGGCTTTAATTTGCTGTATCTTTGTTATCATTTTGTAAAATCATCGTGAGCTTCACTCACGTTGTGCATTACACTACTCCGCTGTAAGGGCTCCATTTACAATCCATTAACCACCATTAGCCAGATAAAGATCACTGTAAGTGCACACCCTTGATGCACACTGGTGATCAATACTAACATACAGGAAGTTTTCAAAGAGTATTTTTTTGGGGTGTGGTTTTTTTCACAATGTTGATGATGCTGCGATTAGGACTCGAGGAGCTCGCGGGAAACATTCTCTATCGTATCCTAAAAATCTTTCATTGTAATACTCTGTTGGAGGAATAAATGAGTGGTTGCCTTACTTGGAAAAGCGGCAGTGTACGTGGAAATGTTCCAGACACTGAAGGCAGTGAGTCAAATCTCCTCCTCCGAGGTGACAAACACCACACACCTCCCTTCCGCCGGTCAGTTCTCCGCCTGAGCACTGGAGACAAATTTATACATGCGTCACTATTTTTGCATGTTGCAGAGATGGAAAGAGGATGAGGCTGCTATCAGTTGCACTGATAAAATAGATGGTAGACTGAAGCGGGACGTCACCTGGTTTCTGCCACCTGACGCATTCATCGTCGGCGTGACGCTTGTGAGGGAGGACGGCAGCGAGGAGTAGAATGAGACATCGGTGATGGAGTTACTGGCGATTGTGTTTGTTTGCTGAGGCTGAGCTGAGAGTGCCTGAATAGAAATGTTTAGACTATGATCAGTTGTACAAAAAAGAGACGCATCAGTGTTTACCGGAGCGCTTACAACTTTTCAGACTTGTAAACAAGCTTTCAAATTATACTGTGACTTATGATCCTGGACTGTGCAAATACAGCTGACTAAAGTTGGATTAACCCAAGAGGATGTGAGAACCATGAGCTCTCTTTTACTCGTGAAAAATAAATGAAAATATGAGCAGAAAGATTCTCCCATTTAAAAAATGACCATACAGTCTGAGTCAGTACTAGGGGCGACTCAGAGTCTTGATAGACCCCTCTTTTTTTTATATTTTGCTTCCCAGGAGCCAAACTTTCTAGTAATCTTTTAAAGTGGTCTTGAGCAATAGTTCTTCAGGCTTTCTGAGGATCTTTCCAAGGTTTTCTTTGGTCATTGGCTGCTTTTTTACTGCTTTTCAGTCCAGTCCTTGTACCTAGATGTACGATATATTGGGATGGTGTGCAGTGTGACCTTAAAAAAAAAACGGAGGAAACTGGACAAGTGAAAGACAAAAGAAGTCATGTCCTAACGAAATAGGAAAAATCCAGCAAAGACCTGACACAGGACCTGAGAGATGCATCTGGCCCTTCAGTTGAGCCACCTACTCTTCACTGAAGCCTCATCAGAAACGGTCTCAGTGGAAGGGCGGCTGTCAAGAAGCCATTTTTAAGGAAGGGAAACAGGGAGAAAAGGCTGAGGTGTGCCAGATTACACAAGAACTGCACTGAAAATCAGCGGTGATCTTGTCAAAATTTATGGAATTATGAACACAGAAAAGTACAGATGGACAGATCAGATAATGATCCACCGTGCAATACCATCAAGAAAGCGTCAGATTGGCAACGGCTTCATTTTTCAGCATGACAATGATCCCAAACACACTGCCAGTGCAGTAAATGTCTACACAGATGGGAGAAAAAACATGAAAAAGAACACTATCAGTCATGGATTGGCGTCCCCAGAGCCCAGACCTCAACATTATTGAAGCAGCGTGGGATCATCCTGACAGAGAATGGAACAAAAGGCAGCCAAGATCCAAAGATGAGCTTTGAATGTCCTTTAAGAAGCCTGGAGAACTGTTCCTGAAGACTACTTGAAGAAACGCCTCAGAGAGTTCAGGCTGTGTTGAAGAATAAAAGTGGTCACACCAAATATTGACTTTCAAGTTTGTTAGAATTGTACAAACTCTGACTTTCCCTGTATATCAATTTATGTTTGCGCATGTTATAACAAAGAAATGAGGTGTGGCTCAAGACTTTTGCTCAAGACTTTTACAGTGGGTTTTTCAGTGGATTCAGAATGCGCACATTTCCTGCTTCCTTCCTTTAGGAACTTACTTGTAAGGGTAGCTGTGCATTTTCTTTTTTCACTCTGTGTCCACGGCACCACTCACACTGCCAAGAGCCACTGCAGATAATGTAAAGTTATAACCTCTTTTTTCAGAGCAGGACTTAAAAAAAAAAAAAAAAAGAGATCTGTGAGCACCAGCACATTATTCTTCACCTGGGTATGGACGTGAGTGGAGGGACGAGGCAAGCCAGATGAAAAGCTCGAGGACAGCCGTCACAGCAAATCAGCTCCCCTCCATCCTTACACACTGCACACTCATCATCATTATAATGAATCTGAACACACACAGGTGCATTCTGTACATGCAGCATACAAAAGCAAACACCCACATTCATGTCAAACACAGGCAACTTCTGCAAAGAGTTGAGTGGCTGTTTCAGCCCCTACCATGCGTGTGGCTGTCTCCCCCTGGTGGTGAAATGTGATTTTAGCAGACTTCGATGAATTTGTCTCCACTGATGGACCCCCACCAGCCTTAATGGACTCTCTGGTGGACCCTGTTTAATGACAGTGACTTTTAAAGGAGAGAATCTGGCGGTAAAGTTACAGCTGAGGCATATTTCAGATCTGCCTTTTCACATTAATAATTCGATGTCGCTTACTCGATTTATATTCAGTTTCCTGAAAAAAAATAAAATCAGACATTCATCCTGTGGCTTACCTTCCAAGCCATACACCTGCTTAACATGGACCTTTTCTCTGGCTTCATGGCTGGCTGAGGGCTCTGTGGAGGGAGCCAAGGAAGAGGAGGAAGAAGTGGGCAGGGGGATTCCTCTCTGGACTGAGGAAGGCGGTACTTGTATACCTGAAGCAGAATTTGGGTTGATTATGTATTTATAGCATGAAAGTATTATTTACATATTTATTTTAATGACATTTAACTTAATTACTGTTTTCAGATGGCAGCTGGGAGCCCAGAGTTTCACTCTTCACTCTGTAGAGCTTCACTTTACTTCCTTAAACAGAATAGACAAAATGAAGGCAGCACAGCCACATGGTTTTTAGAGTATTTAGGTTCATTCTCATTGAAAAATATTAATTTCTTTCTTTTCTTTGCTAAAGCAGGCCTGTAATGCTGTTGTTATTTATCCTTTAATAACTGTGGATACTCATATTAAATATGCCCAAAGATTCAAATAATGAGGTCAGAGTATGTACAGATAATCCCTATGAGGCTTCAGACAGCTTCAAACACTCAGTTTCAGTTTGCATTTTCTATAGTAACAAAGTGGTCTGCAGTGACTGCAGGTGCAGTGTGGGAGATGACCTCCTCCATCAGTCGTCTTGGCGTGATACTGCGACCGCTCTCGGTCCGCGTGGCTCCTCTTCTTACTGTGTAGAGCTTTGTGACCTCCAGATGGTCTGTTTTCATGTGTGGAGCCTGCGGTCTCCCTACCTGTCAAACAGAATCAGCAACAGTGCGACCCGTTAAAGTCTAAATGTGACAGAAAATTGTCCTGAGAGACTGTTTTCTGCTCTGCTTTGGTGCAACAGATGCAACTGAGGCGTTATTGCTTCTGTAAATTAAAAAGAAAAAATAGAAACAGATTGAAGAATGTCAGATCATAATGAATGTCATTTAATGTTAGTAAAGTGCTACATTCCTTTTTAGAGTTACACAACTTGTCTCTTGGAGCCATTTCTAAACAACTTCCAAGATCATCAGTTCAAACTATTGTACATAAGTACAAGTTATTCAGATATACAGTATCAGCACTATGCCAAGGTCTGGAAGAAGACCCAAGCTGTCACCTTCAGATGAGAGGAAATTGGTTAGCATGTTCAGGAACCACCGAGGTTCAACCATGCCATGAACTGGAAACTGCTGGAGCACAAGTGTCGCTGACCACAGTGAGGCAAGTTTTAAATCGACGGATGGACTGAGAGGGTGATGACCAAAAAAGAAGCCCCTGCTCCAAAATCAACACCTTCAACTCGACCGAAATTTGCAGCTTCCCACACGGACGAGCCAAATGCCTTCTGGAGAAAGGTTTGATTGTTAGATGAGACAAAGGTGGAGGTATTTAGCTACAACGACAAGAGGTATGTTTGGAGGAGTAAAGGTGAGGCTTTCAAACCTAAGAACACAGCACCAGCTGTCAAGCATGGTGGTGGTGGCATCATGTTCTGCGGCTGTTTTGCTGCCTCACCTCAACCCTATTGAAAATTTGGGGACTACGCTTGAAAGCTGGGTCTGTGCCAGAAAACCAACCAATTTTAAAGAATTCTGCCCAGAACTGGTGGTCAAATATCCAGCCAGAGTTATGCCAGAAGCTTATTGATGGCTACCAAAAGTGTCTGGTGCAGGTGCAACTTGCTAAGGGACATTTAATCAAATGTTAGTGGGGGTATATATATATATATTTGAGCCTGTACATATACTTTTGACTGTGTGAATTAAAGAAAATTCAAAATAAATTAAAACTTGTGCATCCAATTCTTGTTTTTTAAAGTAATTAAAGGTGTATGCTGTACAATCATTCCACCCCGGAAAAAGAACAGTTCAAAGAAATCATTAAAAGCCCAAAATTACCATAGCATTCATGCCCTTGATGAGTGTATATATACATACGGGAAACCAGGTTAGTGAGCAGTGTCTGCAGTCTGGGGTAGCTGTCCAGATTATATTCTTTGGATAAAGTGTTCAGGAAGGCGTGGACAGTGGATCTGCTCTGCTCCAACACCCAGGACACCAGGGAGTACATGGCCTTGTGGATCCCTTCTCTAGCCTCTTTCTCTAGGGTGTCCTATGAAAGATATGGAAGAAGTTTATGAGCTCTGAAGTCTGAAAACCAGGCCAGATTTGTCTTAATGAAAGCAGTCATATGGGACAAATATTCCTTCCTTTTATAAGTGCTTATATTTTTAAATAAAATTACTAGTTTGTCACATAACTCACTTTGCAACATTCCGCAGTTGATTCAGATTTCAAGACTCTCTTCCAGTTCTTACCTTCAGAAGTTGCTCCGTGATTACGTTTTTGTCCGCCAAACCATAGACGAGGGGGAAAGGGTCGTCCACAGCCATTGCAATGTCAGTTCGTAGCTCCCTCAGCACAGAGCGGAGGTTTGTTTCCTTAAATGCCTCAACTCGCGACATGATCGTCTGTTGTGTGCAAGTGAGAAATGACCTGATGCGGTCTGAGATCATAAATAAAGGATTTCAGATGCAGGAGGTGTGTCCTTCTCAGGGAAGGACATGCTATACAGGTGCATTGCTTCATGCTGACTGCATGCATGCATAAGGCATATGTTAAAAACAATGTATTTTTTTCATCCTGTGTTTCTGCTTTTCATCATGCATCTATGCCTCTATGCACAAAACCGAAACTACTTTAATTTCTGAGACCTTCCGAAACTGCAGTTTCAACTCAGGGAGGCAACCTCTGGACCTTTTGTCTCTGTGGAGTTCATTTGTGAACTAACAGCACTAACGGCCTCCATCCAGGGGAATACCTGTCCTCTTGCATCAGGAGAGCAGAGTGAAGTGACCTGATGTGTGACAGTTTTCTTCTTAAAAGGTTCTTTCCACTTCAACTTCCCCTCACCTGTCAGGTTTTCAGACACTGACTCACCACAGGAAACTCTGCACTAGTGTGATAATTATGACTTCGCCACAGGCAGGAGAAAATTAACACTGTAAACAGCTAAATGACTGACAGATTGACTGCATGACTGGTAGCCTGCGATGTTCTCTCAGTTGTTACTGTGTAACGTTTTTTTTCACTGAATAATTCTCATTATTCTATCAAAAAGGCCTAAACAAGGAGTAAATGGTCTCTCCTCCAAATACGCAAGAGAACGATAAATTACAAATCTTCTAAGGCCAAGGCTTGGGGCTTGCCATTTACTAGAGAGCATTTGCCTGCAGTTTACACTAACTCGATTCCATGTCATGTAAATGTCCATTAAGTGATGCTCAACTATCCAATTAGTTTAACTCACAAATAAGGTTAAGAAACCGCTGGATAGCTTGGGAAATATGCTCACAAATCTGTTAGTTCACTGCAAAGCCAAAGCCAGAAGATGGCCAGCTAAGCTTAGCATTATGAGGGGATTTCTATTCAGGCATTGCCTTCAGTGCTTTGGTGGCCAAAAATAAAAATAAAAAATCATCCGTGGCTTGTGTGCCAAACCGTAGATGAGAGGGCAAAGGTCATCCACATCCCTGGCAAGGTCAATATATATATATATATATGGAGAACTTTTATGTTCAGTGGCGCACGGCGGATCAGGAGAGCAACACTGCAGAAACTGAATATACAGCAGTATTAGTATACATATATATGGCCATTGAAAGAACAAATCATGCCAGTAGATTAACAGTAAACCTCTGACTCTTGAGACTTTGGCAAAAAATTACGTCCTACCAAAAAAGTGCAAATTCCATTGCACATTAATTGTAAAAATTCCAAAAACATATCTGGGGTTAATTCTCTGAGAGATTTTGGCACAAATATTAGGATTTTTATTTTGTGATTTACATGATTTTATGATATGCGGGCGTCCACAAAATCATTTGTCCCAAGACCTGAGTCTAATTTTGATTTGATGAAAAACTGTTTAAAAGTCTTTTTAAAATATGAAATATCTCAGAAAGATGAAAGAGAAAAAAAAAGAAAAGTCAAAGTCAAGCTAAAAGCTTGAAGATTGTAGCAACAGTTACTATAAATTTGTGGTCACTTAAAGTTTGTCCCAAGTTTTTGTCAACAGATTTTTTTTTTTTATTACAAAAAAAGCAATAAAATCAGGCAACTCCATGATTCCTGAGGACATTCCTCCAATCCTCCAAAACAGTTAGATGCAACAGGGTAAGTAAGTGTATTGTTTTGATTATAATATTTAAAATTAAACTCCTTTCAATATTGTAGCAATCATAATGTGTCAGTATCAACTAATTCAAACAGGAAGACTTATTTTAAATTATTGCATAAATATATGAATTATAAGTGGAGGCCAGTGATGGCTGTCAGCAGAGGTCAAGAAAAAATTCTACTGTAAACAGCTTCTCCTTTTTATACCTTTTTGTCACCACCATCAGACATCAGCACCGTCAGTTTTTCTGTCTGACGGTGGTGACTCGTGGCTTGACGCGTCGACAACAAAATGGTTCAACGAGGTAATTTCTGGATTTTATGGAAAAACACAAAACCAGAAACTTGCACCATTATGTTGTCTGATAGCCAATTTTCTATGGTGCTATTAGTTTTTAGTATTTGTTTCTATTTAAAACATTTATTTTTCAAACTTCAAACCTGTTTTTGCCAAGTTCTCACAAATCAGTGAAATAAGTAAATAGAAAATGTTTGTTTTCTTTTTCATTTGCATATAAATTTCCTAGACCTAAAAATGCTTGTAGAGCTTTCAGTGTATTCTTTGTCAAAATACTGATTTTATTTTTGAGGAATACAAAGTTCAGCGATCATTTTATAAATTTTTGTATCAGTGTGGTTTAACTGTTTGGATGATCTGATTCAATTTAATTAACAATTTGTAGCAATCTTCCGCAATAAAGTCTTCATTGCTAAAAAAAAGTATTTGATTTATGTATGAAAATACAAAACATAACAGCGAAAAGAACTCCATTGGTTTCCTTTTTTGAAAAAAAAAAAGAAAAAACATAAAATGTGAGTCGGGCGACTTGGGCCATGTTGGTCATGGCCCTGAGAAGCCGTGGTGGGCGTCCCTTATTTTCATCTGTGAAAGGTGGCAACCCTAGTAACCTGCCATATGTTGCATTTTATGGTGTGGCATTAATTGCTCTCCCAGTAAAAACAGAAAGGAAATAAAATATAAAAGAGTAGATCATTTTGCTACCAGGTAAATGTTGATGGTTAGGAGAGTGAAGCCCTTTAATCTGTAATTTATTAATCATTAAACATTATTACATTATTCATACTGGTGAACAAGGACCACTTCTACAGAGGGACGTTCACAACATACATATTACATTATTATATACAGTGCGGTGCATTACAGTGGATTGTTATATGTGTATTACCAGGATGTAGGGATGGGGAGACTGGAAAGAGAGCGGGATCAGGGGAGGACAGAAGGAAGAGGAGAGGACTGTTAGGAGGGTTTGGGGAGTTGGGATAGCAAGTTGTCTCTTTATTACTTCTTTTTTAACCACAGTACAGTTTGTTCTATAAAAGTTAAACCCATAGAGAGATAGAGTGCCACATTTTCACAGCTACTGTTAGGTGAACCTACTGGAAGTTGTGGGAATATCAAATGAGATAAGTCTTGTCATGAGATGCTATAGAGAGATGCTATAAAACATTCTAAGATAGTCAGCCTCCTTCCAGAGCACGGAGACCCTGGAGGGCAGGCCAAAGGTCAAAGATCAGCGTGCATGCGTGCTGCAGACATTCAGACGTGTTCAGCCATCTAGAAGAATGGCTGACCCTCCTTCTATTTCTCCTGTGTTTAGGCATCATTTTTGGTGCTTTCCCTTTTTATATATAAAAAATACAAAACATAACAGCGAAAAGAACTCCATTGGTTTCCTTATTTTTCCCAGACTGTTTTTTTTTGTTCATTTTCATTGAAACAATTTTTTCTTCCCTTTTCTCCTCCACTCACTTACATATTGACAAAGTATACAATATTTTACAACTGAACAAGACTGAAAGATAACATTTGATTTGTCCAATCAGATACAAGCCCCACATCCTATATCCAATTAGAGAAGTCAACTGGAAGCTAACCAGTAGTAAGCAACACAACAAGCCTATGGTGTGAAGGGAGCTGTCCAAATGCAGCTCTGCATTAACATGAGCATCCGCCCTCGGGCACAGCTGGCTCCGCTGGTTTGTCCAGCTTGATGTCAATCACTGGGAATTGTCATGTTAAGGAAAAGTTACATAGTCGGGTAAAATATTTGGTCTAGACATGCCACAATTCTGAGCTTGATAGTGTCTTATTATAGAATAGCTTCATGATATACCAGGAGAAAAAAGTCCAGGTTCTGAATTATTTGTATAGCCATAATTATAATGATATACAATCACTGTTAACTTACTCTCTGCTGTTGGTAAGTATAGACAAATTCATGTCATGCTACAATTTGAGAGCACCTCTCTAAAGTAAGTTGAATTTAACATGTTTCCACATGTTTATTCACATTTACTGATGAGAGTCTTTTGCCTTCCTTACACAACCATCCTCCATCACATGCCCTCCTCTGCTGTCACTTCCCTGTCAGCCACTATGTGGTGCTCTACCTGTGCATCCACACCATCTTCCTGGCTCTGTGTAGTTCTACTCAATTAAGCATAAAAGGTTTAAAGGCTGATTTTTCATTTGTTTGTCTGTATCAGTGCCAGCAGCCACTAAGAAATTAAAAATAAGCTGCCCATTGCTGGGCTGTTTGGCTATCGGTACGGTGAGTCACAGCGGCTATAAAGGATACTGCCTTCAGGATTCACATCGTCCAAGCTTTCCATTCCAGGTAGGGCTGCTGCAACTCGACGAAACAGCTAGGAGGAGAGAGATACAGCAAAGGCACATAAAAATGTGAAAAAAGGTGTGTTACATGTTATATATACAATTATTTTGGGACCTTTTTGGTATTATGTGATCTCCTGACTAATAATATTAATAAATTAATCATTGTTCCATTTTTATATTCACACTGATGTCTACTTAATGTACACCCTGAAGGCTGAAAAATTTAGTATTGAGATGCCTTACTTGAATAAAAGTAACCTAAATTAAAAAGTCCCTAAATTACCCTCATTCAGTGTTAATAAGTATAATTATAATTTAATGTTGCAACTTGTGGAGGCTGGCCTATTATTAACATGTATTTTCTTGGGTAAGATTTATTTTAAATGTTTCAATTTCTAAAATATAACTGCAGCAGTGAGATGCATGAACTGAAGTAAACTGTTTCCCAGAAATGCCTTAAATGTGTACTCATAGCTTGCAATATGAGTAAAGTTCCTTTTATTTTTTTCTTTTCATGTATCTTTAGCCAACGAGACCTAACAATGCGCCACACATGCTACCAAATACATTTGATTTACCCACACCGAGTCTGTCTGGCGGCGTGATCACCTTGGAGGGACACAGTGATGGCAGAGACTCTGAAATCAAGTGATGGCAAAAATGCAGTGAAATATGGTAAAACTGCAGGGATCACCTGTTTGACATTGCAGCCTGTCTTGGCACTGGTCTCGATGAACATGACGTTCAGTTCTTTGGCTCTCTGCTCTCCTTCCTCAATTGTGATTTGCCTGCAGGAAAATCAGGCCAGACTCAGCATCTCGGGGTAATTTATTCAGCACTGACATGCTGCTTCAAACCGCTTTTTGTTCATTTAACGAAGATAACCTCTGTGTCGAAGACTACTAGACTGTAGCTAAATGTTAGAGACGATTACAAGCCGACGCGTTTACCTCTTCTCTTCAAGGTCTGTCTTGTTGCCTACTAGCATGATGATGACATCACTTCCTCTCTCTGTCCTTACATCATCAATCCATTTGCAGGTCTGCTGGAATGAATTTACATCTGTGGGGGGGAAAAAACCCAACAAATTAAACATAGATTTTACTGAAGTGTTTGTCTATTGAATGCAGAAAAACAGATTAACACATAAACACATTTAATTGCATCACATGCATCACATACAGGCCGCAAATTGCTGCTTACTTGTAATGTCATAGACAACCACAGCCACTGTTGAGTCTCGTATGTAGCTCGGAATGAGGCTCCTGAAACGCTCTTGTCCAGCTGTGTCCCACAGCTGCAGCCTTACCTGCATGTGTGCACACACACACAGACACACACACACACTCCTTCAGCATAAACTGTCACACCACACACAGGCTGTAAGTACACTTCCAAGAGGATAAGCCAGTATCAGCTCATGTGCAGGCTGGCAGAGCACAATAATACCCTGACAAAGGAAAAGTATTAATACTAGCTAAAGTAGATGATCCATGGGTAAGGCTTTGAGTTATTAGGGCCAGAAAAGTCAGCACACCAAAGCTGTTACTACCAGAAATAACATTATGATAATCACGTTAGTGTGTGACAGAAGCAATAATTAAGCAAATCAAATCAAGGATTAGTCAAAACAGAGAAGAAATTGGGCTGTTTCCTACTTAAAACCCCAAGTCATCTGCACATGTGAATTTGAAAAGAAAATCGAGCTTTCGTACTGTTCGGTCCTCCAAGTACATTGTCTTCGATAGGAAGTCGATTCCAATGGTCGCCTGTGGAGAGGAGAGAACAAAAGAGGGGGAGGAAATCGTCAGCAAACACCCAGACATTAAAATTTAAATGTCTCTCTGCACCATCTGTTGTTACTAGCAGAGTGATTTTTGTTCAAATACATAAAGCTGTTAAGAAAGAAAAAAAAGGGAGCCAACAAGCACAGAAATTGAATCAGACCGAAACACTAATTTAATTTGTGCTGCCCTCAGGGCTCAATCCTTCAGACTTGTTATGTACCAAACTTCTGAGAAAGGCGAAGGAGAGAATAATAAATTTTCTCTTCTTAGATAGACTAATAGCGCTGCAATGCTATTCCTGATAATGTTTGAATAAATTAAATGACTCATATTATGACATACGTAATTTACTGAGTGTTTTTGACCAAAAATTACTCACTGGAATAATATTCAGATATTAAGTCAACCTATAAAAGAAAAATGGACTTTGTTTTACAAAGAAGTAAATCACCATTACCTCTTTTGTATAGCCACTAATCAGCAATGTCATCAATCAATACTTCTTAATAATTTAAAATGATTTTAGGGTCTGGATCTGTTCCAGGTCTCACCTGATATGTGTTGTCGAAACTGTCATACATGAATCTAGTGATGAGGGATGTTTTCCCCACTGAAACAGAGCAGACACAGGTTGGTTTCAGGGTCAGTCTGAGTCCAGACGCATCGATATATGATCTCAATTAACATTGTGAAAATATGCTTCTTTGATGTGACAAACCCACGGTTACATATGAATATTTAACCAGTGCCTGCCATCAAGCCAATAAAAATGAAATGAAGGGAAAAAAATCCATGACTCACTGGAACAAAATCTGCCCGGTAATTCACCAAAAATATGCCTGAGTTAATATGTGATTATGAATCAATGAATAGCTCAAAATTAAGGCAGCAAAATGCATTTCAATCCAAAATCGTTTGCAACATTACTTTGCATTATGTCTGTGTGCTTTGTGCTAATTGTTTATGTATTTTCTCATTTAGTCTTGTTCTCTGTGCATTTTATTCTCCTTCTCACTCTCACATTTAGCATATTCTTCTCCTTTTGTTGTATTTGTGACGTTAGTGCTTATTGTGTTTAAATACAATAAGCATTTTTTTCTCTTTAATTCTTGAAATAATGTGACTGCAACAAAAACACAAACTGGGTCCAGAAATTGAACACAACAACAAAAGAAGTGCAGACCAGCTGTGATTGTTCACTGGACTCGTGCAGACGGAGACTTCTCAGAGGATCAAGGTGAACCTAGTGATCTCCATTTTTATTTACATCCCTCCCAGCAGCACCATTTTACATCAGATCCGCACACGAGTGAGGACAGGACTTTTTCCACAGCAGGGCCTCGTGCTCAGTACGCAGACAGCAGTACTCCTGAAGCCAGCGATGGGCAGTGGCCACGCCAGGCCTGCTTTCAGCACCGTGGACAGCAACATTGCAGTACAGGCCACACAAACACACCTCGAGGCTTTTTCAGTCGACACACAGCCCTATCTTAGACATGCAGCACACACACAAGCACACACAAGCACACACAAACACACACTGAAGCATCACAATGTAAGACACAAACACCGGCCAGGCTGCTGTCATATTAGGCCTGATTATGCATTTTTCTAGCCTTTTCTGGTGTTTTGATGGGATACGGACTCCTCTGCTGCCACTCTGGATGTCTGATGTCTGAACACGTATTCGGGCAGCTTTACAGCGCTAAACCATTATCGATCCGCTCCTCCTGAATTTGTGCCATCACATCAACATACACAGCCGATCTCACCCTGAATACACAGATTATTGAGCAAATAGCCCTGGTATAATATCGTGCCAGTGCCAAGCTCTCATTTTTGATTTGATTATTTATGGGACCGAATCGGAGACTGCGAGGTTTAGAGATGCTACAGACATCGCCAGCCTAGGGTGTGTCCCGAGCTGACACATGGGGGACCGCTTAATATCTCCTTTTTAAAAAAAGACAGGAAAAAAAGCAACAACAAAATAAGAAAGCTCGAGTGTTGGGGGAAATGTTAAACACTGCCATATAACAGAATAAAGGGTCGTTCGTGTCAGAAATAAGCGATGTACAGGGAAATACAACGTTATCTGGAAATGGCTGAGCATATTTGTTGGTCACTGCAGCACATCAAAACATCACAATTCACACCGCCTGCTAACAATTATGGCACTGTGCGGCAACCAGAAAAATAACCCTCTAGGTGATAGGCAAGATTTTTGGTTTATATGGAAGTCGTTTGTCTTTCTTTTTCTTAATCGGTTAATCAAATTTTCCACAGCCACAGATTGAGCCAGTGGCATCATGGGCGTCGGGTATATCACCGCCATCAAAATCACCTTCTGGATTCACTTTAAACTTTCCAGAACGATCACGAATTACATACATGGCCCTCGACATATACGCATGTTTGATAAGGATGACCCAAACCCGCCCGAGCTCTGACTCACCGCTCTGCTCTCCCAAAAACACAAGTTTAAATTTCCTCAGGGGGTTCCCCAAGTCTCCTCCAGCGGACATGGTGGCAGATAAACAGCTCGACTTGAATTATTTTTATATGTTCTTATCGCTCGGTGTCTCGTCCGCTGTGGGTGCGCAGGGGGATCCTCCTCTCCTCACAGAATGATGGGAATGCAGCTCAGCATCCTCCTGTCATTTTAGGGAGCTTGTGCGCCTGCGCGACCTCACCTATCTCAGTCCCTCACCTTTCGATTGGGCCTGAAACTAAACTGATTTTTATCTTAGAAATAAACTAATTAAAACGCCAGCGATCTTTAGTTTAAGGTAAATAAGGCGAACTGTTAAGAGACGATTTCTAACATATATTTACCCACTGCAGACTTAGTTCCGATCACAACATTTTAGACGGAAATATTGTAATTTTTGTTTATTGACCTGCTATACAAAAGAGCAAAATATACGTATAAGATATATTCAGAATAATTTCGTAAAATGTGACAATACCAATGACTTATTCTGAGTTCATTTAACTGATGTGCTGTTTGACAGATCATAAACCATTTAATCATTTTAATAATAAAAAGAAACACCAGAAATTCGCTTGTCACAGCTTCTCCCATGTGGGAATTATAGTCATTTATGACAGTAAACTGAATTTATCTGTGTTTGAGACTGTTGGAGCAGTGAATTGATATCAAAGATGAGCCTCCTCTGAGGTCTTCCTCTTTTCCTCCTGCCTGGCCACTCCATCTTCAACATCCTTTGTCCAATATATCCACCATCCCTCCTCTCCACATGTCCAAACCTTTCCACCTGTCTCCCCCTCTTTCACACATATTCTGTTTTACTTCTTCTGACTTTCATTCCTCTTCTCTCCAGTGCATACCTCCACTTCTCCAGACTCTCTTTCACCTGCTCCCTACTCTACTCCCTCCACAGAGACTCCTGCCTGACCTCATGCTGTCACTTTAGCATCAGAGGTGTCTTTCACTACTGTAAAAAACACTGTCACCTATTACTACCTCGGATTTATTCCATCAAAATCATAATAATCACTTCAGCTTTAAAGTCAAATAATTTATCTGAAATGTGTTTACATTCAAAGGGGCACTCTGGCGATTTAATGTCACATTTGCACATACAGTTGTGGTAAAAGGAAAGCACACCGTCTATCAGTTCTAAGGTTTTAAATATGAGGACGTATGAAAAACGTATCTGGTCTTAAAATTAGGTAAATACAACTATAGGCGAACAACAACACTTGAGATATTACAGTGTGTCATTATTCATTTGACAAAAACTACACCAAAAATACCATAAGCAGTGTGTGAAAAACTGAGTGAACCTCATGATTCAGAAGCTTGTAGAACCATTTTTAACAGCAACAAGTTGAAGCAGTCATTTTCTGTCTCACACATTTTTGTCCACTCTTATTTACAACACTGCTTCAGTTGACAGAGCTTTACAGGTATTTGTTTACGTACAGTTCTTTTAAGGTCCCACCACAGTATTCCAATCAGATTGAGGTCTGAACTTTGACCGGGCAATTGCAGCACTTTGATTCTTTTATTTTTTCAGTCGTTCCCTTGAGCCAAGTTTGGCCAAGCTTTAGCTGTCAGAGAAATAGTCTCGTCTTTTGACTCTAGAATATTTTGGTATACAGAGGCGCTCATGGTTGATTCAGTAACCGTGGCTGCAAAACGTGGCTGGTTTTCACCAAACATGGTGCTGAGCATTGTGGCCAAACATCTACTTTAGTCTTGTCTGTCCAGAGATTATTGTTCCAAAGTGGTTTGTTCAGATACAACTCTACAAACCTAAGCTGTACTGCCACGTTATTTTTAGAGAGAAGAGGCTTTCTCCTGGCAACTCTTCCAAGTTTCTGCAGTTTCTCTGAACATTACACGGTCTGACACTGAGGTGCTTTTGCTAATCCTCCTGGGAAGACTGGCAACTATTTGGAAATGGCCTTATAACCCTTCAAAGATCAAACAAGTGTTTCTTTAAGCTCATTGCTGATGTCTTTCCTCCTTGGCATTGTGTTAACACACGCCTGAATGCTCCAGTCCAGCAAAATGACAAAGCATCTGCTTTTATAGACACTTGCAGACGAGAAATTGATCATCTGCAAGTATGAGCACCTTCATTTTTTATTAAATAAATAATGACACGATTTAACATGTAATGTTTTGCTGTGCATCTGAGTTTGTATTCACCTAATGCTAAGCCCTGATATGTAACAACAGACGGTGTACTTCCTTTTTAACATGACGGCAGTTTGAGAGAGGCACATGCATCTTTTACATCTACATTTTCATTTATTAGCTCCTCCCTGACTTTCAAACTCAATGCTTTTGGGTTTCTATCACAGGTTAGCCGATGTTTACTCAACGGGTGTTGGTAATGAGAAAGGCCATCACTTTTGACAGCAATGAATATATTGCACATCTTTTTTTACCTGATGGGTGATATTTAACATGACTATCAAACTGGTTTTGATGTGTATTCACTGGATTGTCCAGTTAAGTAGCAATACAGTGCAAACAAATTACAATGATCCTCAAATTGTGTAAACTAGATGAAGTGTTTTCTGTTACTCTGTCAGTCTAACAAAATGGGAAAGCATATTTTTTTACATTATTTTCTGTTCGTAGCTACTCAAGAACTGCGTTTATTTATCAACTAAATTTCCAACACTACTACATCTGTATTGCATTCCTTATAGAATTTTATTAGTTCAACAAAATCAACACACCAGCATAATTTTGTGCAAAAACATCACACTTAACCAGAAGACTCAAAATCAAAAAGCTCCGCCTCCTTCTCTTTCCAGAAAGCAAAACTGCGGTCGATATATTTACAAATGTCTTCGTTGTGGAAGCAGGAGAAGTCTGTGTCACTGCCGCACTCGTCTGGAGAAGCACTTTGAACTATAACCTTGGGTACTAATCTGGAATCTGGCAGCAATGATGATGATAAGGATGATGATGATGATGATGGTGGACAGCGGCATGACTTTGATCCACCAAAGAAGTCACATTTGATGTCCTCAAAGCCATGGCTCCACTGTCGCCGGCCAGCCTGGATCTCCTGGAGGACAGCTTTGTGGAAGCCCAGCACCTTCTCCCAAGGGAAACCGCCAACGTGGTCAAAGACTTCGAAGCAGAGGAGGTGCCTCATTTTCCTCTCCTCAGCTGGCAGATCCTGTTCTAAGATGTGGAAGTAACCCAGCATAAACTGGTCAAGGGTCAAGCTGTCGTGGCTCACCGCAACACCATCCACATCTGGCAGGAATTGCTCTGGAGAGTAGGTTACACGAGGAGGCGGATTTTGTGCGACATTAGAGGAGGGTACACGGGACTGTGGAGCTTCTGTAAGTTCTAGTTTATTCCTCCAGGAGTTCAGCATTTTGTCCACAGCACCTCGTTGTTTGCAGAACTGAAACATGGAGGGGATTTTCTGTTGGGGCTGCGCTGCTGTCACTCTTCCTGACACTGCAGCCTGTCCCTGTCTCTGCCCTGCTGCTCTCACTGAAATAGCATATGCAGATTTTTTCCAGTGGCTCAGAAACAGCACCACTATTCGCTCTTTTCTTAAGCTGCTTGTTTCCATTACAGGGGCAGATTTCTTAGGAGTGTCACGTTGGCCGACCTCGCATTTGAAGCTTGTGTTGACATTGTGGTCGTTATGGCTTGAAGCTCCACCCACTGCCTGGTTTGTCAACCTCTGTCCTTCTTTTACAACCCCAGCAAAGGGATAAATGCCACCAATCTGACCCTCAAAGTTGGATCTGAGGTTTCTAACAGACACTCCAGACTGCTGGATCTCCCTCTCCACCTTCTCCCTCCGTGCTCTGCTGTAGCTGTTGCTCTCCAAACGATGGCTAAAAGCAGACGCCATCCCTATGTGTGGTATCCTACATCCACTGGAGGCCTCCACATGCTCTTCCTCTGACTTGAGACCTGGTTGCACTAATCCCTGTCCCAAATCAATGCCTGAGCTACCTTTTATCTTCTGTAAGCCCTTCATCCCTTCCATCATGCCCTCCACTAACCCCATCTCACCATCTTTTTCTGTGGTTTGAGTCAGATTAGCCACCAGGATAGACATTTTCTTGACAATCTCTGAGACACGGCTGCACCAGATTGGCAAAGTCAGGTGCATTTTACCCTCAGAATCCATCTGCTGTAGGACCTCTTTATTGAGGGAAATGTTGACAATAGGATCAGGTAAAATTGCCCTCAGTTCCTCAGTTAGCCTGGTCAGCTCCAGCTCATATGTCTGACAGCGTTTCTGCTGTGAGACAGACTCAATCTGCTGCTGCAGGTACACCAGGTCATCCTCCGTTAAGAGTTCACCGAAGGGCCCCAAAACTGCGTTGTGGGCTTGGGAGTACTTCCAGCCATCCACTGGCGTGCAGCCATTAGCCATGTCCTGTTACAAGGAACAATAAGGAAAGATTTCAGCAAGCAGCTCTGAAAGATTATTTAGTTAAAGAAACAGCTCAGCAGTTTGGGAAACAGGCCGATTCACTTTGCTGTCTTTTGCATACACAGAGCAGTAGGCCTACAACAGCTGAAGAGTACCTGTCTCCTCTGCTCCTCATCATCCTGCAGCCTGACCTGCAGCTGCCGCACCATCACCTGACGTTTCCACTCTGCTATGGGGCGGCCGGTTTCGTCGTGCGTCGGCACCAGGGAGTCGATGTCAGCCATGATAATGTCAACAATTGGTAACTCCTCCGGCACCTCCCTGCTGTCAAGCTTCTGTCAGCACTCAATAATGTGAGACAGAGGGACACTGCTGAGCTCTGACTCTGAAGATAAAATCACTGTAATTAAATCCTCACAAACCATTTTCCTAATGGCTTTTATTCTTTGAAGTGTTAGGTGATGTCAGACTCATAAAGTTTACAAAACTGCAACCTGAGCAGAGAGCTAATGCTCAAAACACCAATAAAATGCAGATTTCCTACTCAGCTGAAGTATACTGTATGAAAGCTAATGATATGTTCCTAAATCAGAAGCTTACATAATAAACCATATGTAAGACAAGTCATTTTCTATTAATGATATCTAAACATATATATCTAGACTTTGGGCATCAGACATGAGGGGGTCATAAACTCTGGCGTACATATTTGTCTGTTTGCTGCATTGCTTTTTGCTTTTTCCCAGTAACACTGATTTTATTATTAATTCTAGTTTAGCAACAATTATTAAGTGGAGCTTTGCATTTCTCATCATACCAAAATATCTTTGTATTGAGCTGTAGAGTAACAGGAGTTATACTCAGTGAAGGGCGGTGCTATAGCCATCAAGCAGACAGTTAAGAAAGTTCACCAGTCTGTTTGCAAGGCACTCGATTCTTCAGATAACAGGATGGTCCTCGGTCCATTTCCCAGTGGCTTAAAGATGTGTTATATTTCTCAAAGTTAAGAAAAAAATAGATACACACTAAAAAGGTCCCTACAAACCATTGTGAACACATTTCCCAATTTTCTGTGATTTGTTAGAAGAACCCCTTGATAAAGGCCAGTGAGCCACCCCTTTTTTAAATTGATAACTTTGTTTTAACCTTGCAATCTGTAGACCTGCACTGGGTGATAGTGGACGTGGAAAAGGGATTTAAATGTATCTTTATTTTTGATGAAAATGTACCTCTATATTTGTGGGACATTATGCTCTTGTGGGATAAAATACTGCAAAAATCAAGAAAGAAAGAAATGTTGCCATTTCAAAACAAGTAAAGTGAAGGGTTTTCGGCTTGTGGGTTACATGGACTACCTACTGTGACATCAACATTTGCTTTGTTACACTCCTAATTTAAACTATTTTTGCCGCTGTCAGCTTTGGGTTTTTTTTTAAACCGAACATTACGAGCAGAGGACGGATCTGACCGAGAAGACGCTGACAATGTCCTAAGCTATACCCAGCCTATTGCTGATTTTGCTCTACATGGGGCAATAATGTATTTTCCTATAGACAACTATATAGTCTGACTTTCTGCAACCAAAGTCGCCCCCTGTTGGCCATTAGAAAGAATGCAGTTTAAGGCACTTCACTTTTCAGGTCACACTGATGATAAACATATACTGGACACACTTTGTCTGGTACTGTATACAGTCTGTGGACTTTAAAGTGTTTTGTAGGAGAAGTTGGTGTAATTTCCATGGGAAGAAATTACAGCTGCTGAGTTTATTTCAGTAGTCCTTCCCAAAGCCTCTGACATCACTGTTTCAAACTTTGGGCCCAGCAATTTCGTGGGGCCGTGTCCATGCACAGTGGTGCAGTTGTTAGCACTGTCACCTCAAGAAGGCTCAAATCCACTGGCCAGCTGGGGCCTTAATGTGTTTAGTTTACATGCTCATCTGTGCCTGTGGGGGTTCTCTCTGGCTTTCTGCCACACTCCACAACTTCAAGGTCAAGTGATTAATAAAAACTGTTCGTAGGTGTGGATGCGAGCATGAATGGCTGTCTGTGTCTCTGTGTTAGCCCTGTGACAGACTGTAAACTGTCCAGGGTGTACGCTGCCTCTCACCCTGTGACAGCTGGGATAAGCTCCAGCCCCCAAATAGGATAAGTGGGTAAGGAAATGGATGGATGTGTCCATTCCACCTTTTCAGTAGCAGCACCAGGGAATCCATTTTTAGACTGAGTTTTTCTGCATATAGGGGCAGTGCTCGCAAAGGATTTATTGTGAGTTTTTAGCCTGAATTAATAAACAGCTAAAACAAGCGTGATGCTTAAGCATCGCTGCGTAACGTTGTGCCAGTCAGCTCACCGTTTGTCCAGTGAAGACTGCGGTGAAGCCGGCATGCTTCAGAGACTTAGCAGACTTCATCTGAGACAACAGCGTGAGGTCCCTCTCTGGAGGCCTCAGATGATTGAACGATGTCACCACTGTAAACAAGCAAACAAACGTGCAAGCTTTAAAATTGCTCTCCATATCTGCATATATCTTCTGCTAAATGAAAGGGTTGTGAGTAATACATATTTTGTGTTTTGAAATACTGTGTCAACTGCAGACAGCTAGTGTTGTCACGAGCATAAAAAAAAATGGTAATAAGGCTGTCAATTAAACATGTATTTGCAAAATATGTAGGCTGTGTTAATCACCTGATGACGCCACCTGCACATGCTGGATGGAGCCTGCGGCGTGGTGTTTTGAAGTGACAGCAGGGGTCAGAGAGGAAGAGGTCACAGGAAGCGGGGCCGGGTGGCGAGGTAGGGGGGACACCTCCTTCACTGGCTGCTGGGGACACACACACAGCAGGGGCTTTAAGGGCAGTTAGTCACATGTAGAAACATGCCTTCACAGTAAAAAGGGTAGCAGTCGGTTCACCAGATTTTTAAGAAAAACTCCGATATTAAAACATGTACTTTTTACATTTTCTCATAGCAGATCTTTGGACTTGCCGTCACATTTTTATTCTCAGTAATGTTTACAACACTCTGCAGCATTTAGTGACTTTATTAGCCAGTTCCTGCTCCTAAAAACACTCTGCATGTTCGTTCTGGTTTGGTAAAACCTTCATTTTATCCCCTGTGCCGATGACTGGTCACCTTGCTGTTCTCCATGGTGATTCTGCGCATTCAGTGCACACAGGATGTCCTCTTTCTGAAAATGACAAGGATAGATACAGAGCAGATAAAACCAGCAAAAGACGACCCCCACCGCTGCAGAAATGTGACACAGACCACACAACAGCGAATGGCTCCAAAGTAATCTGCTAAAAGACCGAGACCTCCTAAAGGCGCGCACGCACACACACACACACGCACATGCACACGGAGTTAATGTAAACACCCAGGCCGCAGCTCGTAGTACTTGGAGCTAAAATAATAGGCGCTGAAACTGGAAACTGGTCAGTGAATGTAGCGTAGCCCACACAGAGTGCAGGAGAAAGCGTGTTAGAGTTGGGAGAGACATGATATCCTGCTTCAGGTAACCCTTCTGATTCACGGGATTTTTTTATTTATTTATTTTTTTACAAGCTTCATGCAATCCAATACGCTAAATACTACAGAGACAATTACAATGTTTGTACGCTGTGAAAGCACCGAGTGGCTTTTACAGTGATAAAGCTTCAGTGGTAACTAAAGGTTCTATAAAATACTTTAAAATGTAGAAAGCCTGATGTTTTTAGTATTTTTTATCCTCTATCAGCCGTTTGTATGTGCACTGACTTTAGTGCGTTTACAATTATCTTAATTCCTTTAAAACTAGCAATGTGTTGCAACTTTCAGCAGTTTATAACTGTGATCATTGTTTATCTTTGTAATAACACTTACAAAAAACAAACAAAATACAAGAAATTCTTGGTTTGGGATTTCTTGTCAAAGGTCAAATGCAGTCACTGTCTGCATAAATACAGAAATAATGTATATATTCAAAAAGTGGTCACACTCTTATTAAGTTCTCTCTAATTTTCTGTTGTATTAAACAGCTTTATCACTTTCTTCCAATTCTTTGTAATCCAGAATTCACACCATACTTACAGTAAAGTCCTCACAGTCCAGTAATGTGACACAAGATGAGTGCTGCAAGTTTTTTAAATAATAATAATAATGATAGAAAAATAGAATAATGACACAGAAAATCCAGAAACTGACGACTGTCTCTTGATCCAGTACCTCCCAAAGAAATGAAAGACCAAGGAACAACATCACCTGGACCCAAAACTCAGATGGGGGTCCTTCGTGGTGTGCATAATTAAAGCAGTGGGATAGGGTGACCTGGGCCTGGAAGTAGCCTATAGAGTGGCTCTGTGAATGTACAGTTGTGGTCAGAAGATTGCATACGCTCATCATGGGCATGAATGTTATGGTAATTTGGGGCTTTCAATGATTTCTTTTAACTGTTCTTTTACAGACTGGAATGATTGCACAGCAAACATCTTTAATGACTTTTAAAAAAAATTGGATGCACAAGGTTGAATTTATTTAGGATTTTTTCTAATCCACACACAGTCAAAAGTATACATACAGGCTCAAATGCATACACCCCCACTAATATTTGGTTATATTTGACCGCTCTTCTCTGCAGAATTGGCAGAGTACTAGTCTTCCTTCTTCATTATTCCATTCACTTTGTGCAATGCACCAGTGTCACTGGCGACAAAACAGCGCCAGAGCATGATGCTACCACCAGTTTGTCATTGTGGCAATGTAGCTTCATCTTTGTCTCATCTGACCATCAAACTTTTCTCCAGAAGGCATTTGGCTCGTCCATGTGGGCAGCTTGAGGGTGTTGATTTTGGAGCAGGTTTTCCTTCTTTGTCAGCACCCTCTCAGCACCTCACTGTGGACAGTGACACTGGTGTTCCAGCAGTTTCCAGTCTTGGTGGTTCGTGGGTTGTTCCTGAACGTCCTGACCAATTTCCTCTCATCTGAGGGGGACAGTTTGCCTCTTCTTCCAGACCTCGGCAAAGTGATATGACACATCCAAACAACTTGTACTTACGTGCAATTGTTTGAACTGAGTATCTTGGAATCTGCAGCTGTTTAGAAATGACCCATGTATTATTCAGATTTTTTTGATTCATATGTCTTGTTCTTAATGTCATGTTACATAATCCAGCCATCACATGCTTGGGAACAACAGTTTTTGGGTTTTTTTTTTCATATTTAATGTTGGTCCTCATGTTGGTCATTTACTTTTTTCCTTGGATTGTTGGCTTTCTGCCCTGTCTGTGCTCCTGTGGAAAATATCACTCCTGCTTATTTTTGGATGTCTGCTTCGTGTTCCTTTTGAGCATTTTTATTTTTGGATTTTGCATCAGCCAAAACAAAGGCTTGCTTTTTGTCATTTCAGCGGCCCCATAGTCACGCATTTGTGTCCTGATACCTGACAGATGGAGAAAGGGTCTGTCACCATACTTGTACAAAAGCCTACAAAATGAATTATAATCAATGATTATCTATTATATAACCATGGATTTATAAGTCATGTAATTAAGCTATTTCATTTTATAAATATCAAGACTACAGTGAAAATCTTGTATATAGACTTTTCTGAATCAAGTTATCTCCTAAGTTCGTCATTTCAACTCCATTTTATTGTCTCTTATCTTTCAGCATTTCTAGTTATTTTCTTTTAAGTTGTTGTCCAGGATTCTTTTTCCACTTTCACAGCTTAATTAATCAGCTGCTGTCTTTAAATTTTATTGGAAGTGCGTCACTGCAAAGCTACAGTATGCACGCACAGTACATGCATGGTGACATGAAGCTATGGAAAGAGAACCACAGCACCACACATGGGTATCCACCTTTCCAAAACACACTAGTTGGTGACTGATGACAGGCAGCAGCCCCCAACCCTGCCCAGGGCCTTTATGTAAAGCCCAGTTTTCCTGCCTCTGTTATTAGAGGATTAGCCTGACGGGCCCTGCTGCAGCAGAGCACATGCTAAGTACATGATCAATAATGGAAGGCTGTACAAAGGCAGCCTCACACAGGCATGCAGATGTGTTCACCCTGAGCAAAAGTGCAAACTCTTACCTAACAGAACCTGAGAAGTGCTTTATGATAATGTTATCCATTTATAAGGTTGCACTGTCAGCAAAAGCACTCTCTTGTTTGGGGTCTTGTTTTATCAGAGGTGTTTTTGCCTCTTTAGAAGTTCAACCTGCCAAGACTGGACAGAGGAAGAATAGCTATATACAGCATGTAACACGTGCCATTCAGAAAAACATGGTGTTGCTGCAGACATGTAATCAGCAAACTGAAATTAAATGACCTACCAGATTGGTCCGATCCTGCCTTTTAGATTTACTGCTTATTTTGCAGACAAAAAAGTGGGAACAGTGTGAATTAATATTAACGAAAAGTAACATTTTAGATGTAAGGCTGCTGGAGTTTTTCAGGCCTGCAATTTCCTCCTTTTGTCTCCAAAAGGACACCCTGCAGACTATGCACTGGCAAGAGCTCTTTGGCAATCACCTTGGTGCAAAAACACAATTTTATACCTGTCAAACTGTGTTCTCTGTGGCATTTTTCATCGATTCAACTGAAGAAATGGCAAAAGATTACATGTTTTTGCACCAGGCTGCTGTAACAATGTGCTAAAAGATGCAATTTAAAACTGGGTCTTTGCTAAATGTCTGTTTTTTTTCCCTTTTCTGTGCTTGAATGATTCATAGGTCAGCACTAAGTGGCTAAACAAATTTTAAAAAACTGTCAGTGGAAATGGTCAGGTACAAGGACTGGACCACTTTAAAAAAGTGAAAGTCTGGCTACTTTGAAGCAAAATATAAAGAAATGAGGGGTGGCTCAAGACTTTTGCATAGTACTGTGTATCAGTGTTTATAATCAGTCACATGCAGGAACTGATTCAAATGTCTGTAGAGTGAGCCTCATTGAGCTTTCTGGAACTGTAAAAACTGTAATGTTTTTGGCATTTTAGCTTGGTACTGAATATCAGATATGAACAAAACAGTACACACTCACACACACACACACTGTCAGGGTATAACATAGGATTAATTGTATGTACTGTAAGAAGCTTCAGAGGAGTTGAGATTCTTTCAGCTAATGATTTTTTCTTATGTTACCTTTCTCGTATATCCACGAGGTTTATGGTTAGACAGACGACAGTGATGAAGTATTACCGCTATAATTATGATCTCCTACAGCACACTGTAACCAGATATTCAGATCATATCCAGTAATATCCAAGTGGGACTCTGCAGTGTCAACAGCAGGGGACCATGAATAGATCCCAGGTGAACTCCACACTCAACTATTGATTTAAATTGTGCACAACAATCAATAATAATCAAACACGACATTCAAATGTTGCATCATTTTTCAACACATTTATTTATTTGCTTTTTTTTTCTTGACAACTTTTGTTATGTGTCCACAGACATGAGAAAGAACTTCAGAACACTCAAAAGATAAACGTGAGCACTGAGTTTAAGACTTTATCACAGGCTGCACCCATTTCTGCTTCTGTCAAGCAACTCTGAGCAAGAGCACAGACCTGGGATCATATACCCGGTCCACGACGACCGCCTCGCTCACACTGATCCGAGAGGTCCAAAACCGCTTCCTGATCAGCACTCTGTACTCTACAGTGACACTTAACAAAGCAGCAGGTCAGTATTCTTATTCATCATGGTATACAGAGTAAAAGAGAGTTAATATCATCTGTGTAATGAGACCCAACACAGAAATTTCCATTTATATACAAGACAGAGCCAAGAGGAAGGTTTCCAGTTAATCATTACAGGGATCATGGATGACATACTTTACAAGCAGCACTTTCAGGAGTGGAAAGCTGTTGTCATTAGCAAGCGGTAAGGCAGGAGAGAGGGGACAGCCGAAGATAAGTGGACCTGCATGCTTCGATCCAGAGCTGTGACAGCTAAAAACAGCATAAAGGGGAAAAAAAAAAAAAGATCGACTCATGTACCTTTGAACGATTACTGGCCATCACGCTAAAACTACCTCACAAAGTGTTTCTTAACATGGCACTCTTGAACTGCTAGGGTTGGAAGCCTTGAAAGCCACGTGCCAATTGTAAAATGTCAATGTTTGTGCACTGACTACCTCAACGTATATATATTTAAAAAAAAATCCTCTCATTTTATTTTAAATGCATAATACAAAAATCATATGAAATAAAGATGCTTTGTGCGTAAGTGCATTATATTTAAAGAACATAATTTATGCTTTGATATTCTATAAATAAAACTTTCCATTTGCCTTCTGTACCAGCAGACAACATAAGCTAAATATCTTTAAGAGTTTTACCCGACACATTCTGAAATAAATAACCTCAATTAACTCTTCGCTCACAGACAGAACACCATTAAAAAAAAAATCCAAGGTGGCAAAAAAACCAAAACTTTAATAAAATGTCAAATTTACCTGGAGACAGACAGATTTTCTACAAACTTCCACATCATTTAAGCTGTGCTGCTCAACAGGTTGGTTGGCCTGTGGCACACAGAGTCCTAAATTCTGTTTACGGGCTGTAGAAAACTGACCATTAGCATTCAGATGAAGTGGGACAGGCAGGCTGGCTGGCTGACCAGGCCTGCGGTGAATGCATTATATGTCTCAGTAAATGTGACCCAAAGTTGTCATTCTTACATCTCAGGGTAAAGATTTTCTTTTCCATGTCAAACATTGATTTCAAAGCAACATTAACAACAGATAAAAAGACCTACAAACCGTTCCTGGACGTGAGAGTCACAACAACATCGAGTTAATCATACTGTACTGGTTTCCGACACAAGCTGTCAAACACCGAGCAGCTGCGGTACAAAAGCTGACAGGGAGACTGCTGTCAAAGGCAACATTTACAGTCTGTTACAGGCTATTCCTATATGCTATAGACGATCATTGATAATATTCACTCTCCAAAACATTGATATACATAATGAAAATTAGAAAAAGATCAATAGCATTTACTATTACTTTACATAAACGCTAATCGTGGATGCATGTAAGTAACTTTATTTAGCATTAATGATAAAGATGAGGATGGAGGAGGGAAAGAAAAGAGAGGTGAAGAAAGGGAGGCACTATCTGGTGCTAGGACAACGCTCTCGTCCACTCAAAGCAACCACCCTCGACAGACTGCAAGTCCATGGTCGGTTACAACTTTGCCCTTTCTATTGAGCTACAAGAGGATTCTGACTCTGCTGACCCATGAAAATAAAAATGACAACCACACACAGCACAGTTGTCCTCCCACTTATTGTCATACAGCAGGTCAATTTAGGTGTGATTAATTTGTTTTAAAAAAAAATAAAAATAGTGTAACCTTTTGGGAATTTCACCTTTTTTCCTTTCTTGCCAGGAATTGTGGAAGTTTACGTCTATGTATGTGAAAATGGCCCCTGAGGGAGGGAAAATCTCCCTTCATCGTGAAGATGAAGCCGCGGGATGATTAACTCGAGCAACAAAATCCAGCGCCTCCAAAGCTCACTAATTTGCGTTATACTGCATCACGCTCGCGGCTATTTATGCAAGAATTAGTCATGCGTTAGACAAGTCTTAATTAGTCCGCTTCAGAGGTGGTGTTTTCTCTTTTTTGTTAATGGCCACAGCCAAGCTTTCTTTCTCCCACCTTTTTGCCAAGCTAGGCTAAAAAAATCTGCTGGCTTCAGGGTCATAAGTGCGCTTTAAATCTTCTTATCTGACACTCGGCTTTCCCAAAATGTCAAACTATTCATTTAAAATCCCAATTAAAAAAAAAAGAAAAACTGTCTGCTAACACAACTGCACAGTGGGTGAGACAAGTACCACAAGAAAAAGGAAGCTTTGGTTAAAATAACAGAGTAAATGATACAAGACATTAACTCAATAAAGTGCCATGCAACAAAACTGTCAGTGGTCCTGTCACAATAAATTACAGTGCAGAGAGCTTGCAACAGCAACATTAAACATTTTCCTTCAGGGTCATACCTGCAAGGGATTATGTAGAAAAAATTAATAATAATAAAGGAAGGAGCACATATCAATAACAAGGCGAGGACATGTGTTATCTCTCCTGATCGCATCGTCTTTGTCTAGCCAACAAACTCAGTTTTCATAGAACCAGATTAAAAAAAAAAAAAAACACACAGAAACAACAGCTTAAATCCCTCCTCATGCTACTTCAGGGTTAAAATGATGAGCAACAGCAATGATGTATCTCTGCTATCCGAAACCTCTTCAGCGAAACAAATACTCTGTGCTGCAGAGCACCAAGCCAATCCAAACTGAGGTAATGTACAGTACATGTATGGTGGATGGATACGGAGCTATCATCGCTGCACTTAACACACCTACACAGAGAAAACATCCAATAAGATGTTTTTTTCCCCCCCCCCCCCCCCTCCTCACTCGATGCCGTTAATGGCTGATGTTTAATGTCTGCTTCACAGCTGAGACTTATCTCTTTACTGGAAGCTGGCAGTCTCACAGATGACACATCTACAGGAAACATGAAAACTAATCAGAACTAGTCCCAGCGCCCAGCAGAGGTAAGCTATGTAACAGGTTCGGGTGGTTAGATCTTCTTATGAATTCTTCTAAAGGTCAGAAGGGAGCACACCATGCAGGGTTAGTGTGGTGGTGACAGCAAAAACAGACGAAGAATGCTTTTGTCGGGTCTGAGGATGAGCGAGCGAGTGATTTTTTTGGGGGACTGGGGCGGTCATCACATAGAGGGATATTTAAATGGTTCTATTTGTCAGTTTGCTATACGGTCTATGCTCGATAAAGCAAGATGTTGAGCTGAGCTTTTAGATTGTATTGTTTTGTTAGCTGTTTTCTGCTGGGCTGCTTCAACTCTCACATCCGCTGAGCCGACGGGTACGACTGCACCGACTTTCTTCTGGAGAGTTTTGACCTGACGGGAGGAGAGTAAGAATGTGTGAAACAGGAGAGATAGAGAAAGGAAAAAAAGCACATTGTATACTTCTGAACAGCAATTATAATAATAGGATTTTTTTTTCTTAGGAGATCACTGATAATTTGCTTAAAAAGAACAAAACAATAATTAAAATGTTTTTACTTTGCTGCGGGTGCGTGCAGATGGTCAGAATATAAACTGAGAGTCTTGGGGTTTACTTGTCAAAGTCTGTTTTGTCTCACCCAACAGTCAAAATCATTTGGGGGCGGGATCTGCCTTATCAACGCTGAAAATAACGGCAGATTGAAACTGATTCTGGCTGTCGTGCACAGCGCAGCGAGTCACAAGCTCTGTAAATGAGGCAACTGATGCTTCTGAAGCAAAATCAGCCACCTGTGGACACAGAAACTATGCAGAAGATACTTCCCTAATTACTCACTATTACTGGTATGAATCGCTCCTTCTTTCAAACTGCACGGTACTTTAATCCAGACAGATGGGAGCAGACGTAAAAATAAAAAGTGTCTCTCTTAGTATATCTACTCTGGGTTATTTCCAATCGCTGGGAAATTTTCAAAGGGTCACTGAACGGGCTGGTACTTACATGCTGCTTTTCTACTCAATTTCAGCACTTAAAGCGCTTTATTACTACTAGTCTCATTCGCCCATTCATACAAGTGCTTTTTTCCTATGCCCAATATTCACACACTCACCCGATTGATGCATCGGGGGCAACTTGGGGTTCAGTAACGTGCCTGAGGTCAACATGCAGGTCGAAGGAGTCAGGGATCGAGCTACTGACTTTCCAATTAGTAGATGAACCTCCTGAACCGGCCCACTAGATACTTCTCACTTCACAAAATATGTATTTTTATTTTTTTTCCCTGCTTTGCTTTTGTCCTTATAAAGTAGTAAATATTTTCACATCTTTAGAAATAACAAAAAGACAAGAAGAAAAAAGAAGAGCCTTTATCTTCACTATAGTGCTTTAGAAATAACTGTTGGTCAGAACTGGACTCAATGTTAAAGGTTTTAAAGGTTCTCATGATTCCCAGCCAAGAGGGCCTTTTCAGTAAATCTGCATGCTTATTCACGATTGCTCACGATCTGCTTCAGTTTCGCTACCACTTGGCAAACAGTTGGTGTTTGCAGACAAGTCGACGTCTTGCATGCAAACTATGGGTGACCACGGCAATCCACCAGCGACCCCTGTCACAATTGGACGAGGAACACTAATTTTTACCTAGTGATCAGCGGATGCCAGGCGATCCCTAACCAGTCTTAAAGCCTGTGTAACTGGGCCCTTAGTAAACTATTTGGATGCTTTACAGATTTGCCACCACTCACCTGATGGTGCCCGCTAACAGAGGGTTAAAAGCATACAGCCAGTCATGCATTTCTTTGTCATTGGCAGCCTGCAGCAGTATCCCACGATGCTCGGTGCACACGGCAAATGTGTTGGGAGTCTGGAGACAGGAAATACTCTGGGGTTACTAAAGTTCATTCACATTCATTGGCTAAATGGTCATATGTGTTTTCGCCAGTTAAGCGTACCCGCAGTAATGTCTGTTTGTCTTCACTGTATTCCACCTTTGCAGATGACAGGTTGATGATGGCTCTCTCGACGCTGTCCCTCTCGCTACGATACAGGTACACGTAGGGTCGGCGCACCACCACGTAACGCTTCACCCAGCCGCTGGTGTGAGGCTCCAGGAAGTGCAGGTAGCCCTTCTTTGACACAATCGGACTGCACGAGTTGAAAGAAATTCCAAATGAATAAATGTCCCATGATCCGAATACTTAAAACTATCTGGAGGATCGCCAGCCATGTGATCGCAGCTGGTGGTGTATTAAAGATATCGAGTGTGAGCTGACCTGACACGAATCTCCTGTATGTCGGGAACGAAGGTGCATCCTCTGAGAACTTTCTTTCTGTCCACCGGGCTGTACGGGTCCAGGTCCGGTGTGGATGCTCCTGAACTGGGATCAGTGTGTCTACACAACGTCAACATGTTCACACTGCATCAACAAGGGAACGAGGTTCAACTAACGAAACTAACTTCAAATCAATCCATTTCAAGCACCTTTGCTTGTTTCTAATTTCAAAACATATTTGCAATGTTTAACAAAATAACCAGGAGTAACTGGAAAACCAGCACACAAAAAGATGCTTTTTCCTCACCTAATGTCGTAATGTCCCTCGACCAGTGAGGGGCAGGTAGAGGACGGAGTGAGCGTGCTCAGCGTAGAAGAGGATGACTCCCTCATGAGAGATGCAGACATCTCAGAAAGCTAAAACACACCCACACACATGCGCGCGCACACACACACAGAAACCAGAATAACAGCACGGACACACAAGACAAGAGAGACAAACACAGACAAAACAATCCAGCAAACAATTAAGCACGAACCACACAGACATGCATTCAGAGAACAGCTTGATCATTTTGTCATCTTCTAGCAATGTACTACAGAACCTGCACTGTTGCATAAATCCTCAGTATGTCTAAGAGCCCCTCGCTGATGTTAAAGAGGACATGCAGGAGTGTTATGTTATTAAGGAGGCCTTACAGAGTCTAAGAAGAAGGGACAGAGAGGGGTGAGGAAAGTAAGGGGGGATACTTGGTATAACAGGGTAATCAGAAGACCTGAGTCAATACTGAAAAAACGCTTGTCATATTAGTCGTGTTTTATCCAGCAACTATCAGTAATGTTTAACCCAGGTCTGCTGGGTGGTTATAAAGACAGAAGAGAAGTGAGAAGTATGAAATTCTCTGCAATATGGAAGTGTGAAGTGTTTTTTAAAAAAAAGCATGAAAAAGTGATGAATAGATGCAATAGCAGGGAGTGACTGGAAAGAAGGAGTTTGGGGCTTAAATATTTAGTGAAGGCAAAGCTGTAAACAGTAGGTTCAGAAGGACTAACGGACTGGGTTATAGAGGGCCTAGGCTGGGGCTCACCTTGCTCTCACTGGCACTGCTGCTCACCTGGCTGTACTCCCTGTTGAAGGTGTGCATCAGCAGACGCAGACACTGGAAAGTGAAAAAAAATTTTTTTTTTAAACATGAAGCTGAATGACCCTGTGTGTGAAAAATCAGCGATAAACAAAGGTGTAAATCAGAGACGGGGAGATCAGCAGTCACCTTAGCAGCCAGCTCCCTCTGCCTCTGGTTGGGGCTGTCGAGGGCAGGGCTGCTGCTGGGGCTGTGGCTGAGGACAGGACTCTTTGCGAAGTCGCTGATGTCGCTGCTCTTGTAGAGCGCGTCCTGTCCCGCATGCAGAGTCGCCTCCAGCTTCTCCCTCAGCAGCAGGTAGTGCCTGGTCTTTTCCACCTTTAGAGAAAAAAGGAGAGAAGAGATTTTCACTTCCCTGGTTGTCGCCTCGAAGATAAAAAACCAGCAGGAATTTATTTAGTGCGCGTGTCATTTCAAGTGGGCAGCACAAAGGATGATCTTCATTGCTAACACACCGACGCACATTCTCCTGACACCTTGCTGGATGAACGCATCACTTCCTCTCTTGTTTTTATCGTTGCTTCCAATTTTCAAATTAATATGTTCTACAGGAATCTCTGTAATAATAATCTCTGTTAATAAATGAATATCGCCAGGATCGAGGAGGTTCAAAAGATGTGTCATCACATAATGTTGTTGCTGTCCTCGGGACACTGTGAATTTAACTGAAATCTAAAGTATGTTAATTACAATACTGAGTCTTGACCCACCCTTCATGTCTTTATATTTTGCTACAAAAATGGGAAATCGATGCAGCGGTTTATGTGCAAACATAAATAAAAATACAGAGTTTATATAAGTCTAACAAGCTTGAAAGTCAATGTTTGATGTGACCACCTTTATTCTTCCACACAGCCTGAGCTCTCTGAGGGAGCTTTCTCAGAATTTCTTTAAGTAGTCTTCAGGAATAGTTGTCCAGGTTTCTTCTTCTTGGCCGCCTTTTCTTCCGTTCTCTATCAGGATGATCCCACACTGCTTCCACTGAGACTATTCCTGATGAAGCTTCAGCGAACAGTAGCTGGATCAACTGAAGGGTCAGATGCATCTCTCAGGTCCTATGTCGGGTCTTTGCTGGATTTTTCCTATTTCTTAAGGACATGACTTTCAGACACTGTTCATCTGCTGTAGATAGTTTGTTAGGCCTGACACTTCTTCTTCTGGTCTCCACTTGTTCAGTTTCCTCAATTTTTTAAGGTCACACTGCGCATCACGATATGCTAAGATTTCAGGTAATAGCTCTTTGGGAATCACCTCGTTTGTTTGTGCAAAAATTCTATTTTGTTTCTGTAAAACTGTTACTCGTGGCATTTTTCATAGATTCAGCTAAAGAAATGGGGACAAATTATCTTTGCTAAGACACAACACTGCTTCATCCCTTGAGTTTTTGCCTTTTTTTATGCCTGAATGATTCATAGGTCAGTGTTAAGTGACTTAAAAAAAAAACATTCCTCTGAAAATGGTACAAGGACTGGACTGGATGTGCAAAAGCAGCCAATGTCCACAGAAAAACTTAAGATTTAAGACACTATTAGATCTATAACAGTAAACTCTAATGTAATTCCAGTAAGCTAACCTCCTGCAGTAAGCTGAGTTTCTCCAGCTCCCACTGGTGGTCGAGGATGAGGCTGTCACTGCGAGGCCTCCATCCGGCCAGGTTCTCCTCTCCTCGGACGTAAGCCACCGAGGTGTCCAGCACGCGCCTGCGACGACGCTGCATGCCTGACGAAGAGGAACAGAAGTGTCCAAGTGTTTAGAATGACAAAAAAAAACAAATAAATATCAAACATTTTTTGTTATTTTCATTTTAATTCTGCTTCACCTGGACTTCCGTTGTCGGCTACATGGCAGAGAGTGATTTCATAGACTCCAGTGACACGATTACTGAGGAGAGAAAACACAGATCGACATATTTACAACTCGCAGTTTGAATCACGCAACAACCTAGAGCGTCTGAATCCATAAATCTCTACCTCTCGGAGGGCCGGAAGCAGCCGGTGCTGAACAGGTTTCTGATGGAGCGGGATGCCGGCAGCTTCGTGTCCCGTGAGTAAAACACCACGCAGAAGTCTTTGGTGATAACCGTCGGCTGAGTACAGTTCTCCATCTAGCCAAAATACGCAAAACGTCACTGAACCACTTTCCTCTACAGGGATCGCAACATGGCAGAACTGATCCCAAGCCTTTAAACGTATGGTCAGAGGTACCTCTAGATAAGTAGAGAGGGTGATGTAGATCTTCTCCCCGTAGGGGGTGACTCTGTTCAGAAGCAGAGAGTTGTGCATGGAGCTGTCCCATGCTGCCTCGAATCGGTAGAAAGTTCTACAGGGAGAAAAACAAAATCTGTCATCATTTGGTGAAGTTTGGAGGGGGGGCGGGGGTGCAGCATGTTGTTATCAGAACTGAAAATGGGGGAAAAAAATTATACCTATGATCCACTCCCAGGGAGACGCTGCCATTAGCAAAGAGAAACAAAGCAAGTTAGAAACTTTTCACTGTTAGAAGTTTAAACTCAGCAAACAAAACTGATGCGTGCAAACTGAAAAGGCTTTGAAGGAACACCAGAAAAAGGGCCGTAAAAGAGTGCATGAAATAGTACAGAATAATGCAGAAATAATACAGAAAAAAAGAGAAGAAAAACAAGAAAACAAATTCATACTTGTCATCGTGTTTTGGCCAGAAGTATCCAGAGGACAGGATGTTGAGGGAAAGGATGTTGGGGTCTATGATGGTCTCATCAGCCTCAGGTGTGTTTCGAATGCGACCTGCAGTCAAACAAGTTATGATGAGACTGGACCTTTGTAAGGAGCAGCTTTTGATTTCGGAGTTCTTCCTGCTAAAACCTGACAAACTCGCCCTAATAGGACACTCACCAATAACCAGCTCCTTCACCTCTTTCCACTCGATGTCGTTTCCTGTTTCGTGAGCAATTGTAACGCGGATCCTTCTCTGGATGCCCTGTGGAGTCCAGAGATGGGGAGTGAATTTAGTAATATATGTTAATATAAAATATTTTATTACAAGGGAACAAAAGCTTGTTTAAATCGGCTGCAGCCATACGTAGGAAGGCAAATCGTTGAAATGCGGTCAGACCTGATGTAAAAGGAACGTCCCATGGCAGGGCATCCCACCTCTGTGGTCAACAACAGCCGGGATGTAACTGGAGACAGAGAGGTAACACATTTTTTTAAGTGAGACGCATACATTCACTTTCATTGCACAGATATTTAAGCGGCAACGCAAACAGATAGGACTCACTCTCCGTTAGCCTCCAGCTCGCAGATCTCAAAGAAGACCATGAGGTCGTATTTGGCGTGACAGGGCCCCGCAGTGGAGCGAGTCAGGGTGTTGAGTTTGGTGGCAGGCACTGGATGAACGAAGGGGACATAGATTCATGTGGGACAAGTTAAACTGAAATTAAATACAGCGAAATGAACGATGACTAAACAGCAGATATTACTGAATGAACGTGCTTGGGTTGACTGGTCGCTCTGGTTTATTGCCAAGAACATTTAATCAAGCAAACAAGGAATCACTGACAGATGATTGAATTAAATCATTACCCCACTAAAATGGTCACCTTTATGTAAGCATGCACTTACATGCTTATAGGCTCACTGAATGTCATTGCTAACCTGGTTTGGATAACGGCATTACCCGAGGGAACTGCCTCCTGGAGGGTCTCAGTGGGCTGAAAAACAAAACAAAAAACAAACGTGAAAACGCGAGAAAAACATTCTTCCCTCAAAATATGTAAAGTTAGCAAATCAAATTTCTTCCTGACCTGATTAAATCTTTGCAGAGCGGAGGGAAGGGCTGCTTCTGATAGTGTCCGAACACCTCGAAGACGATGGGCTGAGTCTTGATGTACTCCGTGAAGGACTTGGTCACCTCCACTGTGATCTGTCAGAGGAGGAGAGAAAAACACTCAAGTGAACCCTTCAGAAAGCCGTCTGTACACCCTGTTAACGAGTGGATAACTGACATAACGTGTCACTCAGTCGTACTTGTTAATATAAGCATTTAATACCGCTTACGTTTTGAACATGGTAGAACCCCAGCGGAGGCCCTCTGCCGGTGTTTTTCAGCGGCTCGGTGGAGAAGGCTTCGTCATGACGGTGGATGAAGCTGAAAACAGCGAAGTCATTTCATCGAGATTATTTCACTGTCAGCCACTCAAACTAGAAATATTTTAATGTATAAATTAGAAATTTTGGCTTTTTATTCCTGATTTATTTTTATGCATGGCATATTCACAAAAGAGAGATGAAACCTGGGGAGTCATTCAATAAGAGCTGTTTGACACCTAAATGAAATTCATATCAGTTACATGATGTTAATTCCAGGAACTTTGCTTTAACTCACTTGAACTGGCAGAAGATGTCGGCGTACTCGGCCGAGATGCTCGAGGCCTGCAGGACGGTGACTCTGAAGGTGAAAGTGCTGCCGATCTTGAGGTGGGACAGAGCTTTCTCTGGAGACAGGTCCAGGGGAAGATCCAGGCCCAGACCTAAATTCTTCACTGGGCTTTGAGGAGCATCCACTGTGGCTACATGGCAAAGAAGCACATATGGAGAAACTTTGACATTAGACGTGCCAGCTTTAAGGTATTTCTCGTAAGACCACCGTGTCCTTGCAATGACAAGGACGCGGTGGTCTTTGTGTACAGCTTAGTTGTTTTGAATTCTGAGAAAGAAAATCTGATCTGCAGCCCTTCCCTCACCTTCACAGGTGTTGTTGTTAACTTCATCTGCAGAGATTCCTATCTCAGCAGTTTGTCCTTCTCCCTCCACAATTCGCAGCTCTTCCTGCGAGGTATTGGAGTGCGACAGACTGGCGGGACATGACTCGGTCTGGAACTAAACAGGACATAAAAACATCACCTTTTGCCTCTTTTACACGAAGAACATCATGACTAGTATTTCTTTTTTTTCAATCTCCACATTTTCACTTTGATCTAATGAGAAGGACTCAGCTGGAGCCCACCATTAAGGTCACCATTCGGACGTACCTTCTCAAATTGTTTGTCTTCAAAGGAGATCTTGGCGGTGCCTGACTGCCTCACGCCAGAGCCATAATCAGGCGCCTCCTCGTCAGCTAAACAGACACGACAGAAGAAATTACACCCAAAGGTAAACAAGTGTTTCCAAAAAACAAAACGTATATGTTCAGGAGCATCTGGAGCTAATTTTTATATGTACCTGAGATGGCCTGCACTGCCACTCTGAGGAAGCCTTTCACCTCTCCTTTCTCGCTGACAATGGCCACACGATGTACCAGGGGAACCGGGTACAGCAGGTTACTCAGATACACAAAAGCCCTGAGAAGGAGTGAGAGCGATGAGGGGTCTGTGAGCGTCCTCAATGTGCGGTAAAATAATTTAAATCTGTGAACCTTTACCGACCTGCCAACCAGACGGAACCAGGGGAAGCGGTCGTAGAAGGGGTCGCCTCCTGTCAGAGCGTGGTCGCAGTCCTCGACGGCGCTGCTGGGCAGCTCCGCAGCACGGTCGTACATTTCTCTCATCAGGTCCAGCCTTTGTCTGGAGGGGGCAGGAGAAAACAATGGGTCAGTACGTGCTGACATGTAGATTAAAACAAGCTAATATGACCAGTTAGAGTTGATAGATTTGTTGCAGTTTTAATTAAAATAAGGATACAATTCTTAATTTGCATGTATCAGCATAAAGGTTTCTGCTGGGACAAATAAGGATGTGAATGCTGGTGTGTATGTGATTTTACAGACAAATAACCGGATCTGTGACCATGAAACGAGCTTCAAACCGTACAATCAAAACCTCTTAGCACCTCAGTTTTTCCAGCGTCCAGTAATGCGTGGCTCCGTTCTTTTGATCTTGCACTTCGACGGCCACTATGGTCCGAGGGAACGGTCGCCTCTCTCTCTCTTTAGCCTCACTGGCGGGCAGCAGGTCAGGAGGCAGCGGAGAGTAGAGAGTGTCGGTCAAGAGGACAAACTGGAACTGAACCTGCGAAGAAGACACAAGATTATAATTATTTTAGTAAATAAATAAATAAATGTCAAATAAAATAAGGTATACATACAACCTGAACTAAGGCATGAATTAAAGTAGCCTTTATTCTGTCTTCTTGGAAGGCTTTCTAAAACATGAGCACCTCAGAACTGAGGCTCCCCTGTGCTTTGATGCAACATTTCCTGCCAGCAGGATAATTAGGATAATCAGAATTAATGCTAATAATAATTCAGTGCCCAGCCTAACAGCTCCGAGTCCTACTGCCCCATGTATGCAAACATAACCGTGCTAGAGCCTTGAAGGAAACATGGTGGTTTGATTACAGACTCCAGCCAGCTTTTTCCCAGTAAAGGTTTTTCACGATGGTTACAGTAACGAGCGCTGCCGTTTTGGACGTTAGAAAAATGTTTCCAAGTTAAGCATCATTTTCACTCCTGCAGTTCTACGTTCAGCCTCATTGTTGAGAAAAGTGGGGGCGGCTCGGGCTTAATGTCGCAATGCTTTTTATTGACACACGTGCTCCTAAGTACGTTTCTGTTGCAGGTCTATTTTTAGTTGCAAATGTGGGTGAGAAGCCTGTGCTTACACGGTGACAGCTGAGCGCAGATCAAACGAAGCGTCAAAGCAAAGAATTTTTTTGGTAATTGAGTTTTTCAAGCAACTCGATGAATCTTTGCAGCCCTAATATAGACAGTTTTCCTAGAGAGTGACACTGGCAGACATTTTATACTCACAAGAGCAAAAGTTTCATGCACGAGTATCACATTAGTACCACCGGGGTATATATATCGTACAGCAATAACATCTAACCTTCTTCTTCAGCTCCACACTGATAGCATTGGCCTCTTTGAGGAAGATGGCATTGCCCCACAGCAGATCCCTGAGGGATGTGAACTGATAGAAACGCCACTTTCTGAAAGCCCACAGCGCCAGCTCGGTCTCACGCGTCGTCCACGGCACTGGAGGTTATAAGAGAACTCGATGTGAATAAAATAAGAGCCTGACACTGAAACTAAAAAAAAAACAAGAACTAAACTAAAAAAAAAAATGATAGTATCACCTTCCTCTTCAGGCTCCTCTTCTTCCTCAGGTGACTCCAGGTACCGAGAGTCCACCTGTTTCTGAAGGGCCTCCAGTTTACTCTCATAGTCCTGAAAGAAAACGTGAAATCCAGATCAAGAAGGGAATGAGCGCGCAGGTTGTTTGCATTACATACAGAACTGATCAGCCACTACTGATGATGTGATCAATGCCAGTAAAGCGAGCACCCACCAGCCGCTGTTGTTCTAGCAGGTTGCTGGCTTCCTCTCGTTCTTTGCGGTACTGATCTTCAAGCTCCTGAAGCCTGAAAGATTTCATTTTAGTCAATGCCAAAGAACTGTACCAAAAACCCCCACTGTTTAAATAATAAATATATTAAAACAACTGATCAGACCACACCCACCTCTGCTCCATCTCCTGCTTCATGTCGATGCCTTGTTTCTCCAGCAGCTCTCTCTGAGCGAAGGCCCAGTCGACGGGCTCCACGGGCGTCTCAGCGCACGGCGTCCTCTCCCGCTCCAGGCGAGCCTGCTCGGGGTCGTTGAAGCGAAATACGTGGCTCTTGCCCATGATGATGCGGTTTCCTTAAAAATGCGGATATAAGCATAAAAGTCAAAATGACGTCCCTGCATTAAAAATGACACCGACATTTAACTGAGGACTCGTATAATTTATCAGTAAATCAAAGAGGACTCGTACTTACCAGACCGCAGGACAATGGGGGAGGTCACTCTCTTCCCGTTCACATATGTCTCTGCTCCCTCGCACGGCTCAAGGATGACACATCCTGTTGCAGAAAAATGTTAACTGTACGTGTGACTGGAGCAAAGCGATGAACTTTTTTAGCAGATCTGTCTACAGAGAGACTTCTCTACCTTCTCCCTGAGGGCCGGTGGTGCTGCTGAAGGTGCAGTGTTCATCCTTGATAAAATGGCCACTGAGAACAATGTCTTGGCGAGTCTTGGCGTTTTCACGGCCAACCCTGAAAGAAGAATTTTAAAAAGAGCATCCAGATGACTAAAAACTGCAGAGTATCTGAATGGATTTAATGTCAAACTGAAAATATGTAACTCTTTACTTGGTGATGCCGTCTTTGATGTAATACAGCAGACACTCGGACATCAGCGGGTCCTCGTTGAGGTTCACCAGATGAGGCGTCTGAAAGGAAAATGTGTTTTAGTCTTTGTGTGAGTTGCTTGACACGCGTGCGGATCTGGGAAAGGCACTGTACCTTTTTCGGGGAGAAGACGCCGACTGTGCCTCCATCTTCCCTCATGGCAACACCCATCTCCGCCAACAGCGCCTCTCTGCAGAAAAACACAGAGTTGGAGTCATAACATGTGACTGCAGGGTTTTATGGTTACAGTCGTTACAGGTGTGCTGGCAGATGTGACGTGCTCAAGGGCTCTGGCGCTAACTAAGCAATCTGATGTTTGCCGGGTTTAAGCATTTCCATGGTAACGACGACCTCCACCAATCACAACTGGATTGTGGGTAGAGTAGTTCTACTCATCGCAGAGAAAAAAGGTTTTTGTTAAGATGAGACTGATGTTTCTACATACCGTCGTTTCACAGTAAGCCTGCTTTGGATGGTTAGACTATCGGATACAGCTGATAATCAAAATCCCCATGAAGAATATGATTTTTACTTATTATCTCAAAATTTCTGGTAATTATGTCAAAATTTCAAGTTACGGCACTTAACAAATTTATCAGACCACCAACCAATGTACGGTTTATGCCGCAGCTGCCCTAAATTAACAGTATTAGTAATGACCAAAATCCTTTTCTATGCACAAGCTCTTTAATCAAAATGATAAATTTAATGCTAAAATAAATGACTGTTCTTATCCATGAATTTTCAAATTTACTGTTTTACAATACATAAGATGCCAAAATCACAGTTATTTACGTGCATTCCTGAACAGAAACATTAGTTTTATGACTTCATGACGTCTCAGAGAAGTCCAGTATGACAGCTCAAATTTGGGCATAAAAACTTAAATTCCGTTTTTTTTATTTGACTAATAAATAACAATAGAATTTTTAGTTTTAAACACGTTTTTGACAGATTTCTAAAATATTTCTAGTTTCTTGTTTTTATGACGGGTGGTTTAATAAATTTGTTAAACACTGCATGCATCTCAAAATCTCAACTAAATTTTGAGTTACGAGATTCAAATTTCAAGATACAAACCTAAAATTTTGACTTACTGACTGCAAAAAATTTTGTGGCGTAAACAAGCGTCCACGGGTGGGGGAGCAGAGGCCATGCATAAATCTTTGTGTTTCTTACACAGACTGCATAAAATGCTTTCTCACTCTTTCCGTGTTCTTCGCGTTTTGTTTTTTGGTTTGTTTTTTGGTAAATGATAACTTCATCCAAAGAGAGATATGAATGTGTGAAAGCTACTTTCAGCTGGTCCCTTATTCACAAAAGGTCGCCACAGCAGGGAGCTCTGCATGTTTGATTTACGCCAGATCACCCTCCTCCTGACGCAGCCCCAAAGGGATTTGTGTCTCCTCCTGGGAGCAAACAGGGATCTTTCACTTGTTTGGTGAATGTGTGAACCACTACACTATGAAGCCACTAGAGGGACATAAATGTGTATTTTCAGTAAAAACCTTTCAGGAAGACACAAACATGCCAATCTCATGGTGCAACAGCTCATGGGCAGAGTTTCATCAAACTCCAAAATAGGCCAAAAACAGTGAATTTCAAATTTTAAAAATATCCTTAAAAACATTTGGACCAATCAACCAAATGGATACATTTTTTAAATGTAGGTGGACTACCCTGATAGGCAGGTAGATAATAAAATGTTGAATTTACTGATCATTTCGGGTCAAGAAAGAGGCGTAATGGGACCGTGCATAAGAATAAATGAGACATCCGAGAGTATTAAACAGCATAAAGAGCCTGGACAAACCTCTCCATGCGGATGGCCTCAGTACGGCGCAGCTTCTCTTCCCATGTCTCATTGAGCTCTGCGATGATTTTCTCTGTTTCCTGTTGATGATGGGAAAACAGCCCGCTCTCAAAATGGAAATACTGACTCTGCTCATTCTCTTATTCATTAACGGAGCTTCCCACCGAACGTTTTTCCATCTCGACATAGTCCACTCCCTCTTTTTGCTTTTCCTACCTTGAGCCTTTCAATGGCCTCCTCGCTGGCCGGGCTGAAGATGCGGTCGTGGAGGTTGCTGATGGAGCCGGCTCGACTGGACAGGGCTGAGAGCGAGGGCGAGGGGCTCATTCCCGTCATGGCATTGGTCACTGTGGAGAGATCACCCCTTTGATTGACAGCCTGGCGATTATTCACAAAGTTCTTGTAATCGCACAGGTCTGCCAGAAAGAGAGGCGTTGCATGGAAGAAAGCAAGGAAGGAAGGAAGGACAGAAGGTAGGAGCAGACAGGAGGTATTCAAGGAGAGACATCGGGGATTGAGAGGAACACGCAGGGATACGGATTTAAAAGGAGAAAAAAAAAAGAATAAGGGAACAACAGGGAGGGTAACAAAAAAAAGAAGAGAAAGCTCAAATAATGGATCAAAGAAGCAGACGTATTTGCTTTCCAAAGCCATCGCAGACGGAGAGAAGAGAGCAACTCAAACTGACACAGCACGCAATGTCAGAGACTGAATGCTAAAGACCAGAGGGTTGTTTTTTTTCTCTGACAGTGAACTGCACACAAACACACACAACAAGCTCGCAAGCAGCATAGTTAGGACAGAGCATACTAAAAAAATATGGAAACATCACTGAAATGCACGGGGACCAAATACAGAGATGCTTTTTTTTTTCTTTTTTGTGCCTTTTTTGTTTTGTTTTGCTCTTTTGAAGGAAGGATTGATGTTTTTAAGCTGTATAGCACAGCGTTTGGTGGCGTAGATCCCGGCAGTGCAGGCCTCTGAGCACCTGACTCATAGCTTCAAATGCAGCAGCTCCACACACACAGAGGACCAGACTGCAAAGACAGCAATCCAAAATGGCATCCTCCCAGTTAGTCCTTTCTTCCATGGTCAGTAATCTTATTAAACAATAATAAAATTTAAACAGTATGATTAAAGAACCAACCCTGAACCTGACAGTTTCTCTTATCTGCAGTATTATAATGAGGAACAGAGACAAAGTGTCACTGTGGGGTCACAGTGGATAAAAGTGTTTTGAGCTTTGGAGAGTGAAAGCACGCATTACCATGGAAATCTGAACGAATGGGGAAAAAAAGAAAGGAGGCCATTTTTTTTTCCTCAGGAAAAAAGGTACATTACATTACAGCAACAAGATTTAACCGCAAAGATCATTTTAGTTGATCTGTAAGCGTCACATTTCTTTTTTTTTTTTAAATCAAATTGCATCGTCTGACTTCATGTATTCTCTCTCGAGATTGTTAGTTTGGTCTCCGGTGTGGTGGAGGAGGACAGTCGGCTCGGGATTCATTTCTTTTAGCTGCGAAGCGCAGGCTTGCTACAGTTATACACACATTTCAAACCAGTGATGGCAGGACCAGTGCAGCGATACGCTGATAGGACAGAGGAGAGAAGAGACTGTGTGAGAGACACGCTCACATTCCAAGTTAATCCTCTGTCTTCAATGTACTGAGAGAAAAAAATATCTGCACAAACGCTCTTAACTGACAGCTTCCCGTGCACGTGTGTGTGTGTGTGTGTGTGTGTGTGTGTGTGTGTGTGTGTGTGTGTGTATGTGTGTGTGTGAGCTGCTGTGGCACTCACTCTCGATGATGTCTCCCAGGCCCTGTGCGTACAGCAGGTCTTTGAGACGGGCCACCTCCTCTTTCAGCTCACGCACCAGGCGGTTGTTGGGGTCCTCGTTGATCACAGCGTTGCAGCGGATCTGTTTGGCACGATCAGCGTACCTAAAATGTGACCATTAAGGTCAATAAGTCATCATTCCTCAGCCTTTCCCTGCTGAATCGCACTGACCAGGCAACAGGAAACATAAAGGGAGAACGATGCTCCTCCATGTTCTACAGCTGGTAAAAAACATATATAATATAACAAAATTGTCTGCATGTAATTTTTTGAAGTGTCCATTAACGGTTTAACCGAGAGAGCTACATGAAGTCCGTTTTCCTCAGCAGCATGGAAATGTATGCAGAATTTAACCCAAAATCTAATCAGCACATCTATTCATCAGCTTGACCCTGAGGTATAAGCGTGACATTACCTTTAAAATGTATTCCCAGGGAAAAATGTCAAATTTAATGATCCCAAAAAAGAGCTTTAATGATATTTTCCTCACCGGAGGGTACTCAGGGTTTCATCATAGTTAATATCAGCAGGGCTGAGGGCAGCCACCATGGCTGTGCGAGAGTTTCCGCCTAAAACAGATGCAGAAAGATTCTTCATTGATTGACACAAAAAATTATTTCCTCACAGTAAAACCTTTTTTCTAATGATTGTATTTGCATACCTAAGTTCTCCCTCAGCAGCCATGTCAGCACCGAGTCCCTGTAGGGAATGAAACTCTCCACCTTCTTCTTTTTCTTGTTCTGTCAAAAAAGATCACAATTTACTCAAAGTTTACCCTGAAATTAAAAAAAAAACCCTCCATATAGCCTGCTTGCTGCTGTAATCTCTATTGTGACGTGTAATTAGTAATACTGACCTTGTTTGGTGCTGAGTCCTAAGAGGAGAAGGAGAAACACCAGAATTTATTGTTTCAACAACACAAAATAAAAAATTTTAACAGAAGATTTTTAGCAAAGTGTAAAAAAGTCATACCAGTTCAGCTAGAGCAGAAATCACTTTTCCCAGAGTGGTCAGGGATTTGTTGATGTTTGCTCCTTCCTGCAAACACACACAAAGAAATCTCATATATTTGTGTGTGGGATCAAACGAGGACACAAATTATGACGAGAACACATTCATACATGAGGGAGTAATTTTGACCCCCATACAAATGCTACACTAAACAATGGCAACAGACCTGGTTACCTTGTAACATACACTGTTTATACAAATTCTGATCCGTAGGCTGCTATAACACGAGCCAGAGCCAGCTAGATGAGACTGAGAGATGAATTTATAGGGGACTGTAGTTAGATAAGAGATGAAAAATGATTGCAGGTCCATAATCATCTTCTTCTACAATAATAATTTTTTAGATGTGTTAGTCATTTTGGTTTATATTGTACCCTTTGCCTATTAGTCGATTCTAAGACATATTTTACCTTTGCAAAAAAATTAACAACTCAGCTTTTTCATTTTCTTTGCCATCGCTGCTGCTGCTGCTGCAGCCCCACCACCAGTTCTAGTGTTAAAGTTCCATAAAAACATCACGAAACAGCAGCGTCCTCTCACCTTCAGCCTGGTTCCTTTAGCTCCGGTTGAGTCGGCTCTCTCGCTGCCAGCCAAGTCAACCAAACTGATCTTGCTGACCTACAAAGACAAGAATTTTTTTTCAAAATGAATCCCTCTCTCTGAAAAGGATTAAACATCCAGCGCGGCTAACGCAATCCACCTGGAGCTGAAAAGGAGCGCTGGCAGTAAGGCGCGGTTTATCGGTCAATACAGAAACACAGATAACAACACCGCTCACGACCTCGTCGTAGGCTGTAAAAGGTCATAAAATCATTTCTGTCTGTTTTTGTGGGCAATTTGCGAGACATGACAGTGAGCCGGGATGTGTGTCAGAACCTTCTCTGAGGTGTTGTCTGACTCCATATCGTGTTTCTTCTGCGTGAAGATGATGTTGAAGACGGCGTGGGAGCGGCTGCTTGTCTCGTTCATGTTGGTAGCGGCGACGGTCCTGAAAAGCAAAAATACATTTTTTTAAACGACATTTATCAAAGCCAAATTATTTATCTTTAATTGAAGGCCTCGGTCTGTTACCTGGCCTTGTTTCCAGAATCCATCAGGTCCTGGATGTCATTGTAGGAGGTGACAGCTAGCTTTGACAGATCTTCAACGTAGGGTCCCATCAGCGGGTGCTCTCTGACACGCAGGTTTCCTTTGTTTTTGGGGTTCAGCAGGTCACGCACGCGCTCACAGTAGATCTCCATGTAACTCACCTGCAGGGAGAAGAGGAGGAAGTCATAAAAAAATGTTTTATGAGCAGTTAATCAGTTGTCATAAGCGATTTGCTGCTCCTGGTGCAATAAGAGAGTCAAAATGAATGAATTCGCTCCTGGCTATCTGACAAAATAACACAGTTACAATATAAGCTGGCCCCGTTTCATGTTTCATTTTAATCTTCTGAAAATAGTCCTTTAAATACAGACAGGAAAGCCTGCCAGAAAGTACGCCGGTTTGGCATAACTCACCTCCACTGAGTAAGACATGCTGTTGTCATTATTGCTGTCATTGATCTTGGTGAAAAGGTCCTCGCACAGCTAGAAAACAAAAAAGCTGGGGGTCATTTTACAGGACTTCAAACAGCTGTGCTGAAGTCAAATCTGCACAAACTTGTGTTTTACACTATCATTAGAACTGCTCTCCGCCTTACCAGAGGTATGATTCCCTGCTGGTCTTTCTCCTGTCGGCCCATCATGGTGTAGCTTTTGCCTGCTCCTGTCTGGCCGTATGCAAATATACACACATTGTAGCCTTCAAAGGCGTGGAGCAGCATCTCCTCGCCGATGTCTCTGTACACCTGCATCTGGGACGCATAGTTGATGTCCTCAGGCTGCAGACGTGGCGATAGCGGAGCGATAACAGAGAGAGGGCGAGATGGAAAATTAGCATTTTCTTTTTTTTTTACAGCATGAATATTCATTGTTCTAACACACATTAAATATCAAACAGTGTGCTGGAGGCAACGAAAAATAAGCAAATCCTTATATTTTCTCGTGCAGATGAATTTCATTCGATGAAAGCTGTTAAAAACGCACTGTGGTGTGTGACCAGTAGGAAAAGTCAAAGTTGAAGCTCTTGTTTTCTTTCGGCTGTTTCGGATTCAGGATCGCTGAAGAGAGCAAAAACAGATCAGTTAGAAGCATCAAAAGCTGAGTCACCTTAATAACCTCTATGTTCTTCATGCCATCCTCCCCGGTTACAGGTTTTTAGCTGACATACAGTAAGCCACATGAAGACTGTGAAAATATGGAAATGCACACAAATCTATATCTGTATTTTCTCACACCCTTTGTTGATTTCCTAACATACCCACACTAACTCTATAAACATACTGTACTTAAATACTTAATGGTATTTATTAATGGTTTTGTGATTATTCGCACCCAGAGCAATGTGGTTACTATAATGATCCACACTAATGCTTTTGTTTTTTAGTGTTTCCCCCACAGTCAGTTCAAGTCCTGCCTTATCATTTTGATTAGTTACTGGTCTTTTTTGTGCATAGTTCACAGCTAATTACAATCCAGTCCTTTGCTATTACCACTAAAAGCTCTGTTTAAAGCCTTTGTTTTGCATTCATATTTACACTCACTGGCCATTTTATTTGAAATACTTGCTTAACTGTTTGTTAATGCAAATTTCCAATCAGCCAATCAGCAGCAACTTAATGAATTTAAGCGTGTAGACATGATCAAGACGACTTGCTGAAGTTCAAATTAAGCACCAGAATGGGAAAGAAAGGTGATTTAAGTGACTTTGATGGTTGCTGGTACCAGATGTACTGGTCTGAGTATTTCAGGAATTGCTGATCTTCTGGGATTTTCCCACACAGCAGTCTCTAGGGTTTACAGAGAATGATCCAAAAAGAGAAAATATCCAGTAAGAAGCAGCTCTCTGGGTTCAAATGCCTTGTTGCTGCCAGAGGTCAGAGGAGAATGACCAGACTGCTTCGAGCTGACAGGCTTACAATTTGGCGTAAACAACATGAAAGCATGGATCCATCCTGCCTTGTATCAATGGATAAGGATGCCGCTGGTGGTGTAATGGTGTGAGGGATATTTTCTTGGCACACTTTGGGCCCCGAATGCCTGAATTAGCTGCCGTTTTTGAATTTATCAGTGAGAGAATAACAATCATCACCTCAATATAAGGAATAATAATCATAGCGACAATATAAGGACTCACAAATGTCAGCAAATTCCTGGAGGGAGATTGCTGAAACTATCTGAATAGATGAGAGGGAATGTACAACGAAAAGGAGAAACTAGAAGGACAAATATGTTTGCACCCGAAAAAAAGCTGACCACAACAAGGAGCGAGGACCCAGGAGGGAAAAAAAGTCCCAGCATTTTATCAGGTCTCAATCCAGTAGGAGCACCTTTAGGATGTGGTGGAACGGGAGATTCACATCATGGATTTGCAGACCTTCATGATGCTATCATGTCAATATGAACCAAAATCTGAGAGGAATGCTCCCAGCACCTTGTTGAAGCTATGCCACAAAACATTAAGGCAGTTCTGAAGGCAAAAGGGGGTTCAACCTAGTACTAGCATGGTGTACCTAATAAAGTGTCCAGTAAGTTTATGCTTTCTATCGCTTTGATTTAATCAAACCAGCACAGAAAGTTCTGATCAATAGGACCTTTATAAATATACCCCACAGTCCTCGACTCTCTAGTGAGCAGAAGCAGCTGCTCTTGTGGCTGCAACCTAAATCTACCGTATCACCCCTCCAGGAAAAGTTCAATAAAGCAGCAGCGGTGAAGCAATCCCGTTAAGACAAGAAAGAGCTCTTAGCACTTAACACATGCTAAGTCGCTCAGCTGAAGCAATGAAGCAATGCAAGCCTGAATCTTTTACTGAGATTTCTAAAAACGGGCACAGCAGACTGAGATACCCCTGCTTTCTCCTCCACTCTTACATCAGCTGACCTCGGGTCTGGACTCGACCAGAACAACGAGGCCTTGTTGGTCCCTGCAGCTCGTATGATGAGAGCTGTGTCTGTCGCTACATTCTACACACACTGATGGGCTTCAGGCCTGACTGAAGCTTTTGTTTCCTCCTCTAGCTGCCAAAATGCTGCATGCTTCCCTGCCCACTGTTACATCGCTACAGGACAAAGCCGCCCGCGAGACGAGGTGAAATGCTAGAAATGGTTCAAAGTGGGCCATAGACATGGGATCAAAACAGCACCAGAGCATCACTTTAAACATGAGTCGGATTTTAACCTCAGACAACCTTGTAACCGCTGTATCAAATTGCTGTAATTATTCACATAAGTCATACACTCTCTATATAATCAATGCACTGTAAAATTAAGAACTGACAAAATACATGCAGCCTTATCCTACTATCCTATATATAATGAACACCGTTAATAGGAAAATAACTGTTTGTGCGGTGAGCAGAATTCACTGTTCTTCTTATCATTTAATCACAAGCTACATTTACATCGAGCCTGGTATTCTGATATTCTTAAAAAGGTTCAAAAAGCCCAAAGAGATTAAAAATGCTCCATAAACACCTCATACTGTACAAAACAATTAGAAATGCTGACATAGAAATGCTCAGAGGTAAAACATTGTATTATAAAAACTGCTTCTATTTTTCTGGCTCATGCCCCCACTTCGTGTCCTGAGCGTGGTTTCCATTGATGTAAATGAGTGAGGGCATTCGCTTACTTATTTTCAAAGTCGTCACTTAGTTGTCGTTCTTAGAGTTTATCTATAATCCAAACTGTTAAAGAATTACCAGCAACACAAAAGCGGCACCTACTTCTCTCCAAAGGGTGCCACATTGTTTAATGGAAATGAAAATTATCAACCTACAGAGGGCTGAATTCAAAGACACTCCAAATATCAAAGTGAAAAAAATGATGCAGCAGCTAGTACATTTTGCCAGTATTTCATTGCAGCAACTTTGAATGGTACTCAGTAGTTTGTATGGCCCACACATGCTTGTATGCATGCCTGACAATGTCGGGACATGCTCCTAATGAAATGAAGGATGGTGTCCTGGGGGATCTCCTCCCAGATCTGGAGCAGTGCATCACTGAGCTCTTGGAGAGTATGAGGTGCAACCTGGCAGCATTGAATAGACCGAAACATAATATCAGGCAAAATCTAACCCTTATAACTAATAGCAATCAGGATGCTATTGCCTAGCCTGTGCCTCCCTCCATGAACATGACAGATCATGATTGACCCACCACCAAACCAGTCATGCTGAACGATGTTACGGGCAGCGTAACGTTCTCCACGGCTTCTCCAGACCCTTTCACATCTGTCGCATGTGCTCAGGTTGAACCTGCTCTCACCTGTGAAAAACACAGGGGGGCAGTGGTAGACCTGCCAATTCTGGTATCTATAACAAATGCTAATCGGGCTCCATGGTGTCAGGCAGTGAGCACAGGGCCCAGTAGAGGACTTTGGGCCCTCAGGCCACTAGAGGCGTAAAGGTTCACCATGGTTAACCAATGATCAGTGAACCAAACTGTGAACGGATCACAAGGTTATCCATCCATTCATTTTTAGCAGCTTAAGCAGAGAAGCCCAGAACTCTTCCCACCCACCTCCTCTAGCTCATCTGGGGAGACACCAAGGTGTTCCCAGGCCAGCCGAGAGATATAATCTCTCCAGCATGTCCTGGGTCTGCCCTGGGGCCTCCTCCCGGTAAGACATACCCAGAACGCCTCACCCAAGAGGCGCCCAGGAGACATCCTAGTCAGATGCCCAAACCACCTCAACTGGCTCCTTTGATGTGGAGGAGTAGCGGCTCTACTTTGAGCCCCTCTTGAATGACTGTACTCCTCACCCTATCTCTAAGGGAGAGGCCAGCCACCCTTTGGACGAAGCTCATTTCTGCCACTTGTATCTGTGATCTCATTCTTGCGGTCACTACTCAAAGCTCATGACCATAGGTGAGGGTAGTAACATATTTTGTGACATAGTCGATAGCTTCGCATTTACACGGAAATGCAAGACGTTCAAAACAATGAAGTTCCCATTACCAGGCCACAAGTTCGCAGTGCGCATATAAGAGTCGCAACCAAAGTGCGCATGTGGCGGTGCCCCCGTTTCAAAACGTAGCATTTTCGTCCATTTACATGGAAACGGAGACCGGAGCATTTCATTTTGACACTGTTCTCGTGTAAATGGGAGGCTGAAACACATCAAAACTTTACCGTTTCCATCTGAAAAACATTCTTGTGTAACTGGGAACTTCACACTTGGCTGTGAGCCACTCCAGTGTGAGCTTGAGATCACCACCAGATGAAGCCAACAGGACCACATCATCAGCAAAAAGCAGAAATGAGTGGACCAAGCTCTCGCTGTGGCTGTACAGGGACCAAATAGCTTGTAACAATGGTCCAGACAGTTAATAGTCCCGCATTGTTCTTCTTGAACCCGAGGTTTAATTAACAGACGAACTCTCCTTTCCAGCATTCTGGCATAGACCGTCCCAGGGGAGCTGAGGAGTGTGATCACCTGATAGCTGGAGCACACCCCTTCTTGAAGATGGGAACTACCACCCCAGATCAGGTGGGAGTTAAAGATCTCGCAGACTGGGGTCTCTGCCAGGTGTTCCCAGCGCACTCTCACTATATGTTTATGTGCACCCTCCCCTGCCACCTGATCCAACTCACCACCAGGTGGTGATCAGTTGACAGCTCAGCTCCTCTCATTACCCGAGGGTCCAGAACATACAGCCACAGATCTGATACGATTACAAAATCGATCATCAACCTGCGACCTAGGGGTTCCTGGTGCCACGTGCACTTATGGACATCCTTACATTAGAACATGGTGTTTGTTATGGGCAAACTGTGGTTTACACACAAGTCCAATAACAGAACACCACTCCAATTCAGATCAAGCAGGCCGTTCCTCCCAATCGTGCCCCTCCAGGTCTCACTGTCGTTGCCCACATGAGCATTCCCAGTAGGACGATGGAGTCACCACATGCAGCACTCTTGAGCACCCCACCCAGTGACTCCAAGAAGGCTGGATACTCTGAACTGTCATTTGGTGCATAAGCACAAACAACAGTAAGAACCCATTCTCCAGCCCGAAGGCAAAAGGGAGCAACACTCTTGTCCACTGGGGAAAACTCTGGCATACAGGCAGCAAGCCAAGGGGATGCAAGGATACTGCCGCCTCTCTCCTCTCTCCAGACTGGGACAGAGTCCAGCCCCTCTCCAGGAGACTGGTTCCAGTGCCCAGGCCATGCACTGACGTGAGCCAGACTATATCAAGCCGGTATCTCTCAACTTCACAAACTAGCTCAGGCTCCTTCCCCAACTGAGAGATGACGTTCCATGTCCCAAAAGCTAGTCTCTATAGCAGGGGATCGGTCCGCCAGATCCTCTGCCCTTGGCCACTGCCCGACACACACTGCACCCGACCCCTATGGTGCTTCCTCGGGCAGGTAGGGGACAGGTTATCCTCACCCTCACCTTACCCTAATTCTATATTTTGGAGAAAGGGAAAAAAGTGCTTTGCTGGGGGGAAAAAGTTTTGGATTGCTGTCAGAATTATTATTTTGTTGTTTTTTTTATTTTGTTCCTTAATTGCCAAAACTTGGGAGAAATATTTAAATTATACACACAAAAATTATAGTCACAGAGTGTTAGGGTTATGATGACTCAGACCTCACAGGGTTTAAGAGAAATGAGCTAAAATAAGTTGTTTTAGACAGTGGGTGAACTGACGCCCAGTATAAGATAAATAAGAATGATCTTCAACTGTGAATCATGCAAATTTACTTTAGAAGTTTGCATAATAACTGTGATTCGAAGCACTTCTCAGAGCAACTACAGTTAAAATGCATAATTAAACTCGCAAACACTGAAATCAAACCGACTCTGAACCCTCAGTGAAAAGTCTGGCTGCTACCAGCTGAACTCTCATTTACTCACTTGTGGTGTTTCCAGACATCTGAATGATGCACTTGCTCTCCTTCCCGATCTCCCTGGAGTTGAAGGGTCGGACCCTCACCGCTACCTTCACAGAAGCCCCCGCCATGTTGCAGGTTTGTGCGTGAGTGAGCAGAAGAGCCGGAGATCCCTGTGGCTACCAGTGCGCACCTGGCACCTGCACAGGTAGACGATGACAGCTTATTAGCAGTTACAGTAGATATGACACCATTAATCATTAAGACTCCATATTATTGAATTTATTGCAGGAATAAAACGTTATTTTTTTTATGATTTAATAAAGGGGATACAGCTTCCTTAGCCACAAACAGCCGAGACTTAAACATGACACCATTTTCCATTTTTAGGCCCTGAATCACAGTCAGTTTGTCTTCAGGCAGAAACACCCAGTTCCTGCTGACTAAATGGCCAGGCCATCATTTGGCAGGATGATCATCAGCATCTCTGCTATTCTACAGTAAAATGGCTGCTTATTCTCCGGCAGCATCACCGCCATGGATCGAGGCATGATTGGTACAAACCGAAGACAATAATACACTGTCCTCCATGTCTGAATTATGTGGCGCTTTTCACTGCATCTTTCAAATAAGCTTCTCTTACTAGTTTTGTAGTTGTCTTTGCAGTCCCTACAAATGGCCCATGTCCCGTTTGCTTCGCCCATGAACAAATTTAGAATAATTTATAAATGTATCATTGCTTCCAGACAGCGCGGCGCACATCCAGCTTCACATCCAAGCCTCAGTCGATTAAAAAAAAGCGCAAATCTTGCTTAATGCCCTAACAATAAGCCACAATCCATACATGATAAATCTGAGAAGTAAAAGAATTTCATCAGATGAGATTTTCCGAATATTTTTAAGGCATGTAAATATTGCCTCCTCCATCTTGCTGTGCCTGCCGCACCTCAACGACAGGCCGCGTAAACATACACAGCTCAGACACCGATTCATCCTACACTGCGTCAGAAAGGAGGTCAGCAAGCATTATTACAGGTTACATGACAGTCACAGCCTTTATGAGCTCCTTTGCTCGTCTAATTCATTCAGGATGACGCTTAATTTTTTAATGCGGTTTTGAATATTTTTAAAGACGGCAGCAGAATCACGAACCAAACACCCAAACGCTGCGTCTCTTACACGTACAAAGGCCTCGAAAACACCAGCACACACAAATAGCCTGTCCTCACCGAGGCGTGACACCCATCGGTGCCATGAAAAACATGTCGGGGAGCCGTGTCTTACCTCAGCAACTCAGAGTCGACAGCCGCAAAGGGTGAATCCCACTGCCCATTCAAAACAGCGGCAGGATCCTCTGGTGCCTCCTCCTCTGAATCTCCTCTGCAGCCCGTATTTTGGTGTTTCTCTCTGTCTTTGGTTGGCCTACAGCATCATTTCCCCTAACGCATCCATACATGGAGAATCCGCCGGGACAGAAAAGAGAGAGAGACGGATGCCTCAGCCTCAGCAGCGGTGCGTCAGTCAGAAAAGAGTGGGAGACTTCGAGGGAGAGGGAGGAGCGGTGGCCACACGGATAAACAGGAGTATGGGTGCGGGATGCTCCGACGGCCCGCCGTCAGTCTGTCTGTCAGGCAGTCTAAAAGCAGGGAAAATGGCGGTGCAGCTGTGCCAGGGATGCTGGGAGGCGGTGATGACATCAGCTTCAGCATCATCAGCAGCGGGCGGCCACGAGGCAGAGCGACGCAGCACAGGAGCAGGAGAGGGAGGGAGAAGATGGACCACAACATACCTCAGAGACGCAAATATGAATGACAAAGCGTAAGACTGGAGGGTTAGAGAGACTGAAACGAGACACGAAGCTCATCTGAACAAGTGTTTGAAAACTGAGCAAAAACGTGCAATAAAACAACAGGTGTTGCATCTGCTATTAACAAATGTAGAGGAGGCCTGTTTTTAAAAATACACTTTCAGCTCTTTATATATTCCAAAGGCTCGGACAGTGCACAAAAGAGGTGAGGAAGAGAGTGCAGGCAGGGTGGAGACCAGGGTCAGGGGGCAGATGAATAGCATCAATAGTGAAAGGGAAGGTTTACAAGACTTTAATGAGACCTGGTATACTGAATGGTTTGGAGATGGTGGCAAAAAAGACAAAAAGACAGGAGGCAGATCTGGAGGCGGCAGAGTTGAAGATGCTAAGATTTTCATTGAGAGTGACCAGAATGGACAGGATTGGAAATGAGGGACAGCTCAGGTTGAGCAGTTTGGACACAAAGTTAGAGAGATAAGGCTGCGAAGGTTTGGACATGTGCGAGGAGGGATGGTGGATATACTGGACACAGGATTTTGAAGATGGAACTGCCAGGCAGGAGGAAAAGAGAAAGACCTCAGAGAAAATTCATGGATGTAGTGAAGGAGGACATGCAGAGGGCTGGCACGAGAGAGGATGATGGTTGGGATATAGATGGAGGCAGATGTTCTGCTGTGGCGACCTCTAAAGGCAGCATGGGCTTTCCTTCAGTTCCTGTGTTTAAGGCCTAGATTTTTGTGGTTTATGTGTTTTTAGATTCCTGTCGGCTCCTTTTATTATCCTGGAATTGTGAATCTTAGTTCTGGTAATGCCGAGTTTTAGGTTATGGGTAACACATTATAATAATGTTCAGTTCTGAGTCATTTATAAGCTTTTAGTTAATGATGAACTAATCATTTACAATATATTAATTTGTAGACGATTAAGAAGTGCTATATTACCAAAATAGAAAATATGTTGTAAGCCATTTAAAAACTTTTAGTAACTCATGAAGTAATCATATAAAATCATTAGTAAATGGATAATAACTCATAGAACAACTGTCTATACAAATTGTTTAATCATGAACAAATAATGAACTAAGCATCTGTAAATGATTTATAGCTTGTTGATTTATTATTTTAATGTTAGCCTATTAATATCAGAAGAGGTATTAAAGATATTTTTACTTTTATAAACAAATGATATTAAGTGTATAAGTGATCTGCGGTCAAAGGGCAGCGTTAACTATGCTCGTCAAATACTTTATTTTCTGCCAAGTTATACACTGATCATAACTAAAAGCTTATAAATTAATTATAACTGAACATTATTATAAAGTGTTAGCAGGATATGTTTATTCTAGTGATGAGTGGTCAGTTTTGTAGCATTATTTCGTTTTCTGTCTTGACGTTGTTATTTCTGCCTCCTCAGTGTTCCTCTATGTTCAGTGTTAGTGTCTTGTCTCTGTGCTTACTGGTTATCTTTTGGGTTATTTCCTGTTTTACTTTAATGTACAGTTGTTGCTTGCGCCTTGCTTTGAGTTTTACTTCCCCCCATGACTGTCCGGATTGCTTGCATTGTCTTGTGTTGTTTCCTCCACTGTCTCCAGTGTCTGTTATCATTCCTTCTGTGTGTGAGTTCCTCTGTGATCGCCTCTGGTTGTTTGGATTTTTTTTTTATTTATTTATTTTTATTGTCTGTGTGCTCTGCACTTTGGACTTTGTTTACAGCCTAATAAATGGCTCGCTTTTAATTGAGTTTGTCTTCAGCATCCTCCATTTGGACCCTAACCTCTGCACTCCAGTTTGGGACAAAAATACACAGCTAAAAGTGTCAGAAATTGCTCGTCTCCCTGTGTTCATATAGGTAGAAGGTATGTGATGATGGCACATTGTTTTGTTTTGTTTTTGGATGTGCTGCACTTTATCCTGCAGGTGCTGACTGGAGGGTAATTAGCTGGGCCTGTGTTCCCCATAAAATCTATGAAAGCTTCTCTTTTCTTTGTTTGTTTGCATCATATGCCTTATATGACTGACCCTTTGAGTGCGTTTGCATGTCTTTCCATTCTACTGCTGTATGTGTGTGTGCATGCAGAGGCACACAGATTAGTTGGCTCCACTGACTTGCCCTGTCAGTCTAACATGCTGTTAGGGGTTCTTTCTTTCCCTTTCTAGATGCACCGGCAAATTCCTTGTTACCACCTCGTATTCTTGCCACAGTCTTTAAGCCAGACCTGTCAGAACGGTCTTTAAAGTAAAACTTCAGCTGCACTGGACCTGAAATGGTCACATGTGCAGAAAAGTCTGACTTTCTGTAACTTTCTGAAAAAGGTCTCGTACATTTGTGTGAAAATAATCCTCGCAGACCTATGATTTGTCGTCTGAATGTGTGACTGTGCTTCAGTTGGGACAAACTGGGATGGTCTGTCTCAGCAGACTGTCGGTGCTGGTCTTTAACCAGACAAATCATTGTCCATTATCTGAGTTAAACTTTAATTCTGTTGTCTTGTTACACTTTATCTTGTTGACTTTTGAGGTTCCATTTGTGCCAAAAAATTACATTCAGACATGCGCTGTCTCCTGTGTGACAAAATATTTGTGTTCTCATAAAAGTTGTCCTTATGCGTCATCGTCTACCTCTCCTCTAACAGCTGACATCTGAGCTACTGATGGCAAAATACCCATCCAACATGGCCGCCTGCCATTTGGATGTTTTTTTACACACTTTTATCGGTCTGTTACTCAGGGTTACTGAGTAATTCATCTCACAGACTGTTGTATTACATATTAATACCAAAGACGTTCAATTTTAATGGGCTTAACGTGCCATGCAGATACTAACTCAACAAATCAAACTAATGTCACCTCATTGTCACAGAAAGGAGCATAAACTGAGTTACTTAATAAAAGAGAGGCAGATCAATTCAAATTCAACATTTCAGTTTAAACAAATACAGGCTAAACTGCAGGGCAGCCTGTGGTATCAGCCTTCTGGCTGAGGCCAAAATTTCCATGCTGGAAAGTATGCATGATAACTCATATAACATCTGCTTGTACATTGTAGACTTGTGCCTGTTGCTACATGAAACTTAAAGTTTATCAGTACAGTTGGAGGGAAAACACACACACACACACAGGGATGACATTCATAACAATGCAGATGACAGTTGGAGAAATCCTGCAAGACGGCACCGCAAGCCTGTTGTCAAAATAGTTTTGACACAAGTGAAGCACAAATCAAAGCTGTAAAGTGTCACAGAGACTGTGCACAGGTGAATAACATTTTAGCACAAATTTAATGTCACAGAGTCGCTTCACATCGTGGTTAGTCAGCTGTGTGAAGGTGAGAGAATAAGGCAGTTTTTATTCTGTGTACGTGCCCAGGGGCACCACGCACAGCTGGGGGCCTAAGAGGCAAATGAAAAGAAAAAAATCTTATGAGAATTTGATTCTATTATTATTTCTATTGGGTTCAGGTCTGGAGACTGGCTAGGCCACTCCAGGACCTTGAAATGCTTCTTACGGAGCCACTCCTTAGCTGCCCTGGCTGTTTGTTTCAGGTTATGCTGGAAGACCCAGCCACGACCCATCTTCAGTGCTCTTACTGAGGGAAGGAGGTTGTTGGCCAAAATCTTGCGATACATGACCCCATCCAGCCTCCCTTCAGTACGGTGCAGCTGTCCTGTCCCCTTTGCAGAAATGCACCCCCAAGTATGATGTTTCCACCCCCATGCTTCGCAGTTGGGATGGTGTTCTTGGGGTTGTACTCATCCTCCTTCTTCCTCCAAACACAGCGAGTTGCGTTGATACCAAAAAGTTCTATTTTGGTCTCATCTGACCACATGAGAAAACAAGAGGATCCGCACACCAAAAAGCTCCTTAAGAATTTTTTTTTTTATTTTAATCCATATAGACAGTGTGACGTTTCGGGCCACAACGCCCTTCTTCAGACTTAATGAGGTCATGCTAAACACCTGTTAAATATCCAAGTGTCAAAAAGTCAGTTGACAGGTGCAATTCACAGTCCACAACAAAAAAATCGGACACAAATAAATAAACATTAACGATCATGAATGTGTAAAATAGAATAGAACAATCAAATAAAATATAAATAACCAGGATCATTCATAAAAACCTCACACAGGTAGCATGCCAAAAGCGTCCAAGATTAAAAAATTCAAACACTAGTCGTCACAATGTAAGAATAATAAGAGAAATATTAGCATATAAGAGAAATATTAGGGAAAATTAGAAAAACTTGAATCAACAGAAATAAATCTTAAAAATCAATACAGGTCAACTCCAACAACACAGGTCCCACAAAGATATCTATTAAACAAACAACAATATAAATTAAATACATGCATATATACTAAGAGTGGCAACTGCAAAAGGAGCTATAAGAAGGGCTTTAAGTTAAACCCCTCTTTGAGCCCAAATGGGGAAAGGGTGTTGAGAGTAAAAATCCAGTAAGCTTCTTTTTTTAAAAGGAGGGCATTACTATCACCTCCACGTGGTGGTGCATTTACAGTTTCTATACCGAAAAACTGTAGAGAAGCAGCACTGTGACCAGCCTGCGGGAAATGTAAGGCTACAGAGCTTTTGGTATTATGGTGACGGATGTTGGACCTATGTTCTGATATATGGATTTTCAATGGTCGTGTGGTCTTACCAACATATGCCAGGCCACACGGACATTTCAATATGTAAATAACATTAGTTTCGCACGTAATACTACCTTTTATAGAAAAGAGCTTACCTGACCGTGGATGACGAAAAGTAGTCATAAGTAGTCAAAAGTAGTCGGTAGTCTTGCTCATCTGACCACATGACCTTCTCCCATGCCTCCTCTGGATCATCCAGGTATTCATTGGCCAACTTCAAATGGGCCTGGACATTTGCTACCGTGAGCAGGGGGACCTTGCGTGCCATGCAGGATTTTAATCCATGACGGCATAGTGTGTTACTAACGATCATCGTTGAGGTCATTGTAGTTCTGGGCTGATTCGTGATCTTTCTCAGAATCATCATTACCCCACGAGGTGAGATCGTGCATGAAGGCCCAGACCGAGGAAGATTGACAGTCATCTTGTGTTTCTTCCATTTTCTAATAATTGCGCCAGCAGTTGTTGCCTTCTCACCAAGCTGCTTGCCTATTGTCCTGTAGCCCACGCGTCTCCCTGGTGTCCTTAGACAGCTCTGTGTGATTGATTGAGTGTTTGGACAGGTGTTTTATACAGGTACTGAGTTCAAACAGGTGCAATTAATACAGGTAATTAGTGCAGAATAGGAGGGCTTCTTAAAGAAAAACTAACAGGTCTGTGAGAGCCACAATTCTTGCTGTTTGGTAAGTGACCAAATGCTTATTTCATGCAATAAAATGCAAATTGATTATTTAAAAATCATACAATGTGATTTTCTCGGTATATCTGTGGAGATAAGCAGTCTCTCCCAAACTCAGCTAACTATAGCATATAAAGTATTACCAAAATGAATGAAACAAGCAGAAACGGGGATGCCAAATGAACAAATCCAAAACAGCCGAGCGTTGGCACCTGTTCAGCAGCGCTCCTGTTTTTTTGTTTGTTTGTTTTAACCAATCCAGGATGAAAACATTGCAGGTAACTTCAAAGTTGTTGAGACACTCAGTGAGGTGACATTTGAGCTGGTTGGGAGGTTGGCTGTATCAGCAGCTCACAGTCACAGGGGATTTATGATCTGAAACTTTAGTTGGATCTGAATGAAGAAGTCAGGCTGCCTTCACCAGTGGAAGGTCTGCTGCACCTCACAACAGACAAGCAAGTATCCAGGGAATATTCCTGCTTTGCCTGCATTTTTTTTTCTCTTTCAATAAAGAAAAAAATGTGTTTATTCCCTTTTCCTACTAGTGGACACATCCCTAAAGCGTGCTTTTCCTGAGAAAAGCACACTTTAGCACATTCCTATATGATATGGTATTTCTGAAGAAGGGGAAAAAAAGTCTGATCATCAAAAGAAGGCGAGGGCCCAGGGATCCGCAACTGCATGTCCCAGGCATGCTCAAAAATGCTTTAAAAATATATATTCAACAAAGCTGCCATAATAGTTACAAATCAAACATTTTGTCTCAGGACCAAGTTTCAGATTTTATTTTTTGTTGTTGTTATTGGCAGTGTTTACTGTAAGTTACTATTCTTGAGGGACTGAAACCACAGATGTAGCCAATTCAAATTTGCTTGTGTGTAACTGAAGCTGCACTAGGGATGGGATCAAGCACAGGTACCAAATTATAGCTTATGCCTCTAAGCTTGTCAGTTCCTTTTACGGCATATTTTTTTTCATTACCCAAAGATGTCAGACTAATGGCTGTGAAGCTTTTCTATGCCTGAGTCACATGCAAGGCTTTTTTAAAAAATCAATTGTGTGCACTCTCTTTTTTTTTCTTTTTTTTTTTGGACCCAGAGGACAAAATAGTTGTTGACACTGAAAACTTGCGTAGTTCTCCTTTTTCCCCTCTCCCCTTGAATCAATCAGAGAATCAATACAGAGTCTGACCCATAAGCAGAATCAACAACGGAATCAATAAAATCTTATCAATGTCCATCGCTGTGCAGGAGGTTGTCACTCATCATCCTTTCGGGGTAACTGGGGATTAAAAGAGTGACAAAAAATTAGACATGCTTCAACTGTAGTCTTTATTTGAAAAAAAAGAATAATGTGCCACTGGCTGTGCTGTACTGTAATCAAATTCTGAATTAAATGTCTACTTTCTCATCTTTACAATTAGTGTTGTGATCATTACTAAACATAAAAATAATCATTTTAAAAACTCTGACTGTACTCAGACTAGACTGATACTGGAAGGCACTCTGACCACTCCCCAGCTCCGCCCCCTTCTGCTGCTCTGTTTTAGTGGATTTTGAGTGCTGGGTCCAGTGCAAAGGCCAGTGACAGGATAAACCAAGTCCGCTTATTTATGAGTGGTTTAATTATTCACCCAGACACACTCGAGAGGGGAACCTTCCATTGACCCCGCTCAAACAGAGAAATGCTGCGGTGTTATTCGGTTTGCCTCTTAAGTTATATGTTTAATTTAATCCTTCGGAGTTTGAGTGTGAAGTTGAATACGTTTAGTTGTTAACATTCATAAAAACACAATTTCAGGGATTTCTGCCAAAATTTAGCAATTTGTCCTGCATTCGCAGAAAGAATGAAGAATGATGTTAACACGAAGCTATTGGAAAAACAACCTGTGTGAACACCGCTTCCAATTTGTCCCTGAGAATAAAACGGCAGGAATATCTTAAATGTGCTTAAAATGTGAATGGAAAATTGGGGGAAATCGTAATCGGTCTTCTCGGCAGTGTTTTGATTACGCACCACAACAGCTCTTCTCTTGGCCCATGGGTAATATTTCCTCCCCTCTGGGCACATTTCCCATGAAACCTGGAGTTACAAAATTTCAACAGAACAGCTTAAAGTACAGATACAAAGCATCCAAACTCCAGAATAAGAACAAGGCGTTTTGGTATTTTTGCTTGCTTTATTTTTGGTTTCGCTTTATTTCAAATTAGCTGTCCATTATGTATCTGTTGCATGAAAGACATACACCATTTTACCACAAACTCAGCTGAGGTCCAGCCTGGGAGGGAGCAGTGAGCAATAAACTGTCTCTAATGGGTATGAAAATAATAACTTTAAATATTTAAAAAGACATTTCTATCCTACCTCCTGCATCTTATTTCTGATATCCAGCAGTGCAAAAAAAGGCTACAGGTTGCTTTTCTATTTGGAAACAAGAAAACATATGGTGTAATAACCATATGATCGTTTATGTTCTCTATCTTATCGAGACAACGACCCCACATGATAACATATGTCACTGGTAAAGCACATTAGATAATAAACCTGAGCTGTTTGTTGGAGTGTGTCTCCTGGTGTGTGTTCACATATGTGGGTGGGTAGGTGGGTGTGTGGCTGTGTGTGTGTGTGTTCACTGCCCGACTTCTTCCTCTGAGAGAGCAGATTGGCTCTCTGAGAGGCGACTCCTCTTTACAAACTGAGCACTGTGGTTACAAAATGAACAAACCTACAAACTCACCTTAACCGGTTCTAAGCTGCCAAGAGTCAGGTGCTGTCAATTTAGACCAGAAATGAGTCACTGGTCGCCCCAGACTGTTATAAATGTACTGGACCTTTAAGTCTTTGCAGGACAGTCTTGGTCAGACATATCTTAAACATAAATTACACAATACAGAATAACTTGTGTCTCTGAGATGTTTAATAGTTACACACATGCATTTGTTATTCATCCAATAAAATTACTAAGGTTCCCCGTGTGTGGAACTTAAAAACGTTTTTGAGTTACACACAATTCTTCCAACCTTAAAGAGTCCTCACAAAATCATGATACTCTACAATAGTTAAAAAGTCTCCACTATCTTCAAAATGAGTTTCTTTAGCAGGAAGTACCAAAAGCTATAAGATATAATAAATAAATGCGTATAGCAGTACACTCACTACAAGCATTGCTATTTGATATGTTGTCGTGCAAGGTGCCAACCCTTAAGTGTGACGCACAACACTCAGTGGCCAACGGGTCAAAGACCTGTTTGTTTTAAATCTTCACCTAATCCCAAACTCGGGTTCAGTCTCTGTCTCGCAGAGGTGACCTCACCGGGTGCAGGCTTCTCAAGAACAAGGCACAAGAGATGATGCAGCGGGCTTTGTTTAGCCGGAGCGCCCTGCTCGCCCAGCAGGCAGCAGCGGCCTTCGACGGTCCGTTGGCCGCGAAGAGCGCGCCAGTGCTACTGCGTCTGGACCGCTCCATGTCCTCCGTCACCATACCCCCGCCGGCATGCATGCTGCGACCACTGGAAGTGCCGCTTCGTTACCTGTTCGGACCGGGACCATCTAACGTTCCTCCACGCGTTTTAGCTGCAGGGGCCAGGCCAATAATTGGTCACCTGCACCCAGAAATGTATGAGGTAAATGCTTTGTTTGAGTTTAATTATAATGGATATTCACAATTATTTTATCTGGGAAACTGGAAACGTTTCCTAAAGTACTGAAGTGTGGAGGTGCTCGTTAAATTTGTGTCCAGCGGACATTCTTGTTTTCTATTTTTGCTTGGAAAAAAGCAAATTAATATTTTTTAACGACTAAAATGTGTTTTATCGGATGAAATTTCACCTCTACGTTTGTTTTTGTACAAAAATAATTCATGCTAATAATTTAGCTGTCTGATTTGTTTTCAAATTAATTTTTTATTTTTTGAAAATGCCAAATGCATACTTGGAGCATGAGCTAAAAGCTCAAAACCGTGTGCGTTATTACGCACAGCCCACTGAAATAACTGAGCGTCAATAGTGACCATATCTGACAAATTAAACTAAAAAACTATTTCATATTTTCACTGCGTGTCACAGATCATGAATGACATCAAGAAAGGAATCCAGTACGCCTTTCAAACAGAGAACAACATGACGATAGCAATGAGCGGCTCCGGGCACGCGGCCATGGAGTGTGCCGTATTCAACACGGTGGAGCCCGGAGAGAGCGTGCTCATAGCCATCAACGGGATCTGGGGAGATCGCGTTGCAGAAATTGCAGAAAGAATGGGTAAGCGTTTACGCACGGGTTTACGCACGCTTAATAAGTATACCACATTGATACAGATTGTACATTACGTCTTTTTTTTTTAAACTATTATTACATGTGTTTGTTAAGTAGCTAACAACATATATTTTTAATCTGTAGGTGCCAATGTACACAGAATGGTAAAAGCGCCGGGAGGATATTTCACCAATACGGAAATTGAGCAGGTAGTCAGACATCTCTCTGAAGGAGAAATGATTGCTACAAATAAAAAAATATCCCTTTTAGCCCTTACATACTGTTCGGGTCAAATTTGACTCGTTTTGACATTTGACAGCAGATAAATATATAAATACATTTTATATATA
>JAVDPK010000858.1:1542041-1578992 GCA_034780415.1 Cichlasoma orientale | reverse complement strand
ATATAAACAAAACAAGATTAACAAGAACAACAACAATAATAATAATAATATATACAATGTACATGATGGCCAGACTAATAATATATACAATGTACATGATGGCCAGACTAAGGTGTATATATACATTCATCTACATTTATACCAGTTTTTCAAAGCAACGATTTTTTCCCCCCCGTGGATTGCTCTGATTCAACTTTTCCTGACTACCAAATCTAGACAAAAAGTGCTCCAAATGGGACTAAATTTTACAATGTAAGCCATATGAAGAATGGTAGGTGGAATAATTCACTTTAAGTTTATATTTGAAAAGAAAAATAAATCAAATAAAAAAAAGATTTGTCACTTCCTTTTACGCAGTCGTCTCACCCTCAAAAGCCCTGAAGTCAAAGTGTTTCCTGTATGAAGATACCAGCATTTTGAAGTTGTTCTATTAAGCCGTGGATCTCAAGCCTGGCTTTGGTTTGCTGTAGTTTAACAAGAAGGATTTGACCCTCTGCTCGACCGTCAGTGCTTCTGCTCTTTCAGGTTCTCCTCTAAGAAGTGACTTGTAGGGATCATCATTAATATTAGCATCATGTGTGGTTAGAAAATAACTCTTTTCTGACATCCTGTGGCACTGACAGCTGGCTCAGGATCCCCCTTCCTGCTGCACTTTGAACAAGATCTGATCCAACCTGTATCACTTTTATCTAGATACATTTTTTTGAACTGGTCCCATTAATTTATTATGTTTCAATTATCTATTTGGCCACGTGGTGTCGCTGTTTCTCATTTATGACCTCTTAGTTTGTTTAACTGGATATCAGGACACATAGAGATCATGAAGAAATTAGTTTTAAATAACAATAATAATGAAAATAATACACTAAAATAATAATAGCAACCAATAATAATTAATTGTGACAGGTATGTAAAGCATGAATGCAGGCTACTTTTACAAATTGTGTTGAACATAAAATGCTCCAAAGACTCGGTTAAGAAAAATTGTGAAGTGCAGAGATTTAAACAGACCTACAAAAGCTGAATTGATTCTTGGATGAGTCAACTCTCTGTAAACAATTAAAACTGAGGATATCTGCAGTCAGAAATGATCAAATAAGAAATCAGAAGTGCAACTGATAGTGTAAAGAAAAAGAGCAGAAGCGGATTTTTCTAACGAATTAATATAAACAATTAAATCATTAACACACCTGATGCAAATATTTCTAGACATTTTTCATGATGTGACCCTTCTACATCATATGAATGGTGCTGTCATTATATTACTTCCAGGGAAAACCTTCAACTTTAATTGAGTATACGCCAATGCCAGTGTCACCTACGTTGCATCACTGAGCTGCACGACCGAGATCATCCATTATTTTTCAGCAGACAAATTCTTGATGATCCGCATGTTTGGTCTAGCAAAGATGCTGGATGCCCTACCCGACACAACCATCCCCATATATCCAGGCTTGGGACCGGCGCTGGGAGTACACTGGCATATGGCCCAAGTTGAAAGATTGCAAACATGAAATCTTATGGTCTAAAACTAATTCTCCTCATGCAGTTTGTCTCAACACAGGCTTCTATGGGGTAACCAGTTTCATTTTGTTTTTTACAACATAAAGAGCAGAGGCTGCATTTAAAGATTGGGGTTGACAAGAGGAATAATCTGTATCATGCAAACTCTGATGCTATGCTGTGTTTTGAAGAGCTGAGCCATGAGAAGTTCCATAAAAGCACAGCGCAGCAATTCATGCAAAAACCTGCTGAAACAAGACACACAAAGGAACTCAAGAAAAAACTGCATTTTATTATTTTTATTGAGGTTAAATGCACAAAATGAAGATTTAGAACACTAAATCACAGCAGAGGATTGTAAATCAGCTTTTGCTGGAGCTCACACTCAGACGTGGACACCACACCTGAGAATATTATACTACAACTGTTTAATGTTTACATAGCACCTGCCAAGTTAAACTCTGAGAGTATAAATATTTCAGATATGAGGACAAAATGCTCAGAGACCAAAGGGACACTGAGTCACTGTGTTTGTCGGGGCCGAAAGATAAAAAAAAATATTTTAATAAGCGCTCCGAGTGACAGAAATCCCATCAAGCCCAAAGTGACTTTTGGTTTGTATCCAGAATAACTTAATTATAAAAAAAAATGAGCAGACGTCAGTTTTTTAAATGTCAAAAAGAAAATTCCACTGGAAATAAGTTCTGGAAAATGAAAAACTGCTTTTTGAAAAGGTTTGGAGACCCATTTTGGATACAATGGGGAAAATAATTATTTGATCTCCTGCTGAATTTGTAAGTTTGCTCACTTACAAAGAAATGAACATTCTCTGTTTTTATGTAGTTTTATTTCAGTGGAGAGAGAATATCAACCAAAAGTCCAGAAAAAACAGATTACATAAAAGTTATAAATTGATAATTGATTGCTTGTCATTGAGTGAAATGAGTATTTGATCACCTACAACCAAGCCAGAATTTCAGCCAATCACTTACAGATACCCCTGATTTCGTTATGTGTATAAAGCACACCTGTCTATAGAATAATTTCATCCATTCCAACCTCTGCACCATCATGAGCAAGACCAAAGACATCAGGGACAAGATTGTAGACATCCATGGTCGTGCACAGCGGGAAACCTGAACACAAACACAGGAATAAAAGTTCAGGATGTTTATCATGAGCAAAAAAGCCAGAGCTCCAAGGTTTGGGCACACAGGGGCAAACTGCTTATCTTCTCCTTGCTTCATGGCTCTCTGTGATTCTCTATCTCCAACTCTTTCTTTCTTTCTTTCTCTGATACTCTAAATCCACCTCCTTCTCCTTTCCTCTGATTATCTGAATTCTTTGGTCTCGGGCACAGTTTTCCTCCAGGCAGTGAGCATCTTCACAGAGAATACACAGGTATGCTCACGAATAGAGCAAGGAGCCAAACAAGATCAGCTTAACTTTGACCAGGTGTGTAATCAGATTCAGGTGTGCAATCATGAGGGTGGAGACCCAGGCAACACTCCGCCTCTTAAATAAATAAGCAGAGGAACACATCCACACCCATACACACACACACACACACTGACAGGAGGGGAGCGGAGAGCAAAAGAGGGAGGACAGAAAGAACGGGTGAGTCGGCCAGGAGAACTGGGAGACCATGATACACAAGGCTGGAATGGGCTACAAGACCATCAGCAAGCAGTTCAGTGAGGAGGTGACAGCTGTTGGTGCAATTATTTGGAAATGGAAGAAATGTAAAATGACAATGAATCACCTTCAGTCTGGAGCTCCATGCAAGATCTTGCCTCATGGGGTGAGAATGATCATGGGAAAGGTGGTGGATCAGCCCAAAACCATTGGTAGCACAAGCTACGCTGTAATGGACTGAGATCTTGCAGCACCTGCAAGGTCCCCCTGATCAAGAAGGCACATGTACAGGCCCATCTTAAGTTTACCAGTGAACACATGATTCAGAGAAAGCTCGGGAGAAAGTGCTGTGGTCAGATGGAACCGAAAGGCAGGAAGAGAAATGTTGGGTATGACGCAAAGAACACCATCCCTACAGTCAAACACAGAGGTGGAAACATTACACTTTGGGGCTGTTTTTCTACCAAGGGTAGAGGACAACTTCACCACATTCAGGTGCCAGTGGATGAGGCCATGAACTGTAAAATCTTGGATGAGAACCTCCTTCCCTCAGCCAGAGCACTGAAGATGGGTCCTGGATGGGCCTTCCAGCATGACAGTGAATCAAAAACATACCACCAAGGCAACAGAGTGACTACAGAAGAAGAACATTAAGATCATGGAGTGGTCCAGCCAGTCTCCAGACCTCAATCATATAGAACAACTGTGCAAGGAGCAGAAGCTTTGAGGTGCCAAGCAGCAGCCAAGAAACCTGAAGGACTTGTAGAGTTTGTGGGAAGAGGAGTGGACCAAAATCCCTCCTGAGATGTGTGCAAACCTGGTGACCAACTACAAGAAACGTCTTACTGCTGTGTTTCTTCACCAAGTACTAAGTCATATTTTGCTTTGGGATCAAATACTTAATGACATGCAAATCAATTTATAACTTTTATGTAATCTGTTTTTTTTTTTTGGATTTGGTTAATATTCTGCCTCAATGAAAATAAAACTACCATAAAAAAATAAAGATTGTTCATTTCTTTGTAAGTGAGCAAACTTACAAAACCAGCACGAGATCAAATAATTATTTCCCTCACTGTATGGCTCTAACACAGAGTCAGTCTGAATGGCTGTTTGCTGTAAACCATGCAGTATATTTGTTACTGTGTTACTGTTATTGTATAATCCTGTGGGGAAAAAAAGAAAGTACGAACCCTGCTGTGTTCCTGACAGGAAAAACAGCTTTTCCATTAAGTCTGCAGCAGCAGAGCTGTGCGGGAAACCACTGTTTTTCTGCACGACAAACACACAGTCATAAATGCACAACAATTACACACACATGCATTTCTTCTTCTTCTGTTACTCAGAGAGTAATCAGACTCCAGCAGTTTGTCTTGTCTTGCGCTTTCACCCCATTTAGAAAAAGAACTTATTTAAAAGTGACAAACGATGGCCCTTCCAGCTTAAAAGCTTAAACTGGTGATCTGTTTTGATTTGCAACACTGCAAACAGGTTCGACCTCGGAACGGTGGTTCCCTGCTGTAAAGATTTACTAGTGTTTTTTTTTTTTTTTCCTCTTGGCACCACGGCAGCGATGTTAATTGCTGATGCAGGCCTTATCGAGCAAGGATTAGATAAAGTATTATAAAGTTATGTCATCACTGGGAGTGCACTTACTTGTCCAAACTCAGGTGAATGGGAGCGTATCGTCAATAAAGGAGTTCTAGGCCTTAACATTTAAATGCATGAAAGATTTTTTTATTAAATTTATTAAATACTGAGCTTGAACCTAAACAGGACAGATTTGAAAAGGCTTCCTCGGGCTTTTTGAAAGTCCTTATCTTAAACTTGCCACTGAAATGTTACTCAGTATCACAGACTCCAGCTATTTCCATCACAGACAGGCACCTGTCTCAGCTATTAGCATGATAGGTGCCGGGTGAGTTTCTGCCTGATCTTGTTGTAAGAAAGCGTTGATAAGAAAGAAGACCTCTCGCCCCTTTTCAGACATATGCTCACTATCACATCCATTTGTTTGAATGAGGTGGGGGCTGAGATTTCAGCTCCAGTGTTTTGGTAAAAATGATGCCATGTCCATGTCTATACAGGTTTGTTTAGATGGGGTGCAAAAAAGCGACAGATAAAAAATGACTGGGAATATTTACACATAGTAATATTACGCTGAATTATGTGACTCAGTCACTCCTAACTACACACGAACACTACTGTGGTTCATCACAAACGGCACAAACAGCTCTGCAGTATCAGATTCCACAAATGACAGCGTCACTGAAGAGTGAATTTATTAACATGGGCAACCATGTGACTTCTTGAGCGATCCTGATTACTATTACGTAAAGTGCAGCGCTGAGAATGGTTTTTAAAATCCACCCATTCATTCATTTTCCTGTCGAGATGAGGCCCATCTTGTCTAATTTTCCACAATTGGCTAAGTGAGGACGACTGGGACGTCCATTCTCTGCGCTGTGCAGTGGGACTGAATGTCAGCTTGTTCAGTTGTTTGTTAGTTTATATGTGATAAATTGAAGTCAGTGTTAAACAGTCACAGGACCGAGACAAACAGGGAGCGTGTTGTATTATATAGGAATATGGCAGCTATGAAAAACAGCTGACCATGCCACAGCCTCACATTCATGTGCAGCTTGTGTTTAAAAAAAAAAGGCAAAAACACTGCAATAAGTAATATGTTGTTCTCACACTGCTTCTCTGCACAGTTTGAGCTGGTTTGCATCACTGGTTTAAGTTCATCTTGTCAGTGTTTTGTCACATTTTCAGCGATGCATGGATGGTTTAACATAGAAATGTTTATATTCAGAGTTTAAGCGACAGTGCCCATAAATGCAGCAAGTTTTGGAAGACATGCTTCAGCTTTGCAGAATATTTTGCACAAAGAGCCACAACCCACCCCCAGTCTCTGAGTGAAACTGAACCCTTAATATGTTAACAAGCCCATGCTCTTATACTTGAAATCTGGGGCCTACTAATGAATGTGAATAAAACTTCCAAGAAGCCACCCGTCGAGTTTTGAGAGGCTCTCCGAAACAAAAACTACTAACGCCGCCCGACTTTTAGTTTTTGACTTAACGTGTTGCATTTGCTGCTTGAATTTTGCAAAACTTTCCCTTTTTTTTTTCCACTTTGTCTTTCACGCCTGAATCTGGGTGCCAAGAGCTAAACTATCAAACAGTATGTAAACAGACAACAGCACTGATTCCTCCCTCCCTCCGCTGCTTCCCTCCCTCCCTCTTTCACAGTCACAGATGCCTTTCATTCCAGTCAGCCTTTCAGCCTTTCTCACTTTGAGGAGCCGAGTGAATAATCAAGCACCGTCCTGACTTCACACCCAACATCACCGGTGCTCGGGGAACAGGTAAAACCAGAGGTGCAGGAGGGCCTGTCAAATAGCTGCGAGGGTTGGGCAAATCCAAGTGTGTCGTTAGGTTTGTGAGAGTATGATGTGTGGGTTTACAACCTTTAACCTAAATCAAGTGTGAGGACATTTTTTGGGAGGGGGGGAGAACACTATTACTTTTTCCTCTTGTCCCTCTTCATTCATATTATGACTTTTGTCAGTCTGTATTTTTATGAGTTTAATTTTACACATAAATCTATTTTTCTTTCATTTTAATGAACTTATTGAGTTTCAATTGGGCCAGTCACCTTTGGGTCCGAGTTTCTTTCGTAGGGGCCTTTAACTCTTTGACCCTATCCCCTTCACCACTTATTGATGAGGCAGTCCAATCACAAACAGTCTCAGTGAGGACAGGAAGGTGGAGCCAAGCACTGAAACAGGGTGTGGTTGTGAAACTACAAAGTAGAGCCATGGGGTTTAAATTGAGCTGAATGAACCCAGGCCCATAGTTGTCATAGCTCTCTTGTTACTTTTACTCATCTCTCTCTCTCTCTCGATTTCTCTCAGTTTTTCCCCCCAAGTCTTACCTAAAAGATTTTTAGCTCGTGTTGCTTGTTGTGTGTAAATATTTTACATCTGAGGACAGCTGGAGGCTTCAACCCACAGGAAACCCCTTCATGTATCTACTTTTTCTACCTGATCACTCTCACTGATCTGTTGGATTCTCTGGATTGAGTGCTGCTCGCTGTGGCTGAGGAGCCACTTACCTGGCAGACAGGAGTGCTGAGGACCTGTGCTCAGAGGGTGAGTCACTTCTCACAAAGAATTAAACTCGCATATCTCCCGTAGCCGTGCTGCTCCTGTCAAAACGGAAGAATGAGCTCGATTTAGTTTACGACAGCAGAAGTGATCTGCTGTTCTGCTCTTTTACCAGCTGAATTTCATGACCTGCTCGTGGCTCACTCACTCGTGTGGGCACTGGTTCTTTGCCTCACCTGTTTGACTCGCTCTGTTAGTCCCCGTGAGCGTTTCATTGTTTTAAACCTGTGATCAGAAATCAAATGTTTCACAATTCTTCCCAAAATACCCGTGGAGGATGTCTTTTAAAAATCAACACGCTGTCTGAGCTGTGAAAGAAGCTCCTACCCTGCCCCCCCCCCCCCCCCCTGGCCTTGTATATTTGTTTGAAAGACTGCAGTCAAGGGAACTCAGGGGTGTTTGATGAGCCAGTGCAGCTGTCTCCTGTTTGTTCAGTCAGTAGGAGAGCAGGTGGAGTGGTCACATTGTTGCTCACCTGCCCGGCCAACCTCTCTTTCAGCTCTGCTTCATCTCCTGCTCTTTTTTTTTTTTCTCCTTTCCAGGCATATAAAAGAATAAAAAAATAAGCAGTCACCATGCTGCGAGAGGCTATAACGAGTGTTGGTAAATTCCACAGTTATCTACAATCAAGGACTGGTAAGTGTCTTTGTTTCTCTCTGAAGAATATTTACATTTAACAATGTGGTAAAATCAGGACATTTTATTTCGTCATGTTTCGTCATCAGGTGAGAAAACAGAAGTATGTATGACCTGCAGTGCCGGTGGACGCGCCCAGATATTCCGGTGTGGAACCATGACTCAAAGACTAAAACGTGTGTTTCCTGTACGTGTTTTCCAGATGCCAGAGTCAGAGACTACCCTCTGATGCAGAGCCCTGTGCACATGACCTCTATCCTGCTGGGCTACATCGTATTCTCCGTGTACGTGGGGCCACGCCTGATGGCAAATCGCAAACCTTTCCACCTCAAGACCCCCATGATAATCTACAACCTTTCCATGGTTTTGTTGAACGCCTTCATAGTGTATGAGGTAAGTTATTTGTTCACACTTTTTTTTTTTTTTTTTTTTTTTTTTTTTTTTTTTTTTTTTTTTTTATTATTTGGGTGCAAGGTCAGTACTAACAGCTGCTGATGTGTTTCCACACCTAGTTCATGATGTCTGGATGGGCCACCACCTTCACGTGGAGATGTGACCTCATTGATCCCTCCACCAGCCCACAGACTCTTAGGGTAAGGCAGCTAGTTGTTGCAGGGGGAGCTTTCACTGTCTGAAGCAAACTTTGTGTCAGGACCGTTTGATCTCTTTGAGAAATCATCGTTAAATATCTGACATCACAGCCCGTTTCCTTCCCACAGATGATTCGAGTGGCTTGGCTGTTTTATTTTTCAAAATTCATCGAACTTCTTGACACAGTAAGGGCATTTTTCTCTTATTGTTCTGCCCTTTTGACTCGTTTACTGATTTATTAATTGTGCCTTATCTCATATATATATATATATATATATATATATATAATGCTCCTTTTTAAATCAGGTATTCTTTGTGCTGAGAAAGAAACAAAGTCAGATCACATTTCTCCACGTCTTCCATCACTCCTTCATGCCCTGGACGTGGTGGTGGGGCGTCACCCTGACACCTGGTGAGCTCACAAGCATGCATAAATTCATTGTTTGAAAGAAGGAGGCCAACGCAGCTTATTGGTGAGATAATGGTACAGGTGTATATGAATTTAGTCTCTTATTTCCCCCCTTTCAAGCTGGAGGAATGGGCTCCTTCCATGCCATGGTGAATTCAACGGTCCACGTTAGCATGTACACCTACTACGGACTCTCTGCTGCAGGGCCTCGCTTCCAGAAATACCTGTGGTGGAAGAAGTACATGACCGCAATCCAGCTTGTACGTTCCCAGTTTACAGAAATGTGTTCAAATGAACGGCACATTTGATTTCAGGTGTTTTACAAAAAGTAATCCGCGGTTTTCCTTCTTCTTTTACAGACGCAGTTCGTTCTGGTCTCCATTCACATCAGCCAGTACTACTTTATGGAGAAGTGTGACTATCAAGTCCCCTTGTGGATCCACCTGATCTGGATGTATGGCGTCTTATTCTTCCTCCTGTTCTCCCACTTTTGGGTGCAGGCCTACATAAAGGGCAACCGGCTGCCCGCTGCGGCCGACACGGTGAAACAGAACGGCTCAACCAGCGAACCGCTCACCGTGGTGGCCAACGGCAAACCCCTTCAGAACGGGAACGGTCACCACTGCACCAACGGCAAAATCATGATGGGCAAAGTCAAGGAAGTCTAACTTGGTGACCCCGGAAATGAGAAGGACGCATAGACTGTTAGTCGACAGTAACACCTTACATACATCGTTCATATCTAGTAGCGTGCTGGACTGACATCGATTTCAATATGCTTCATCTAAACTACCGAGTCTCTGTGTAAGTCTAGTCTTTTTGTGATAACACATGCACTCTTCCTGGGTTATGAATGGTGGTCTCTACCTGCCCACGTTGTGTTTGTAAGTTGCAACTGTGATGAATACTGTATGACGATTGGTGCTCATTTTGTCACTGATAGTATTCTTCAACTCAGGCTCGACCCGCACGAGCTTGACCCACACTGCCGTTTTGCTAACATGACCTTTGTTGCTTGGGAGCATAGCACGGTTTTCACTCAAGACTAGTACATGTAAATAACTATTACTGTTAGCCCCAAATAAGGCTTTCACTGTAAATGTCAAATATTTAGTTGTTTTTTTTTATTTATCTTTTTGAAATAAAACTAAATTTAGATAAAGGTCTGTGTAATTTGAAAAGCAGCTGTGATGTGAACTGTGACAGAAACATCACACTTAAAACTTCAATTTTAAGAATTGTGGAAAAGCAATGTTATACTGTATATTACAGTATTGATGCATTTTTTTTTTTAATAAGTGCTCATACACTGCTGTGCACGTTCATCTGTAATAATCCAGCCTGAGTTTTACAACACTGTATGGTCTGTTCTCTCTGCTTTAAGTTAATAGGCTTCCTGTGATGGCTGTTCCTGAATATAACTAAAGAAGTATGAATATATTTGATAAACCCATCAGTGTTTGCTGCTATTGATTTTTGTTTATTTAACCTGAATGTCGCCTCTGGGAAACAGAGGTTTAGGTTGTTCATGTTGGTTTTAACTCTTTTGATCAAAAATAACATTTTGGGACTTTTCTGAAAGAAAATGATTTAAAAACTTGAACTTTTATAATCTGTACCTGTAGCTCCAGTTGCACACATCATTGGGCCAACAAAAATGTACAGAGACTTAATTCAGCATGTTCATTTTTGCTTAAAATTTGCAACAATATATTAAAAGCATTTTTTTTAAGAAAAATATTCTGCACATGAGCTCATCAGCACTGGTCTTCCTTTTCAATAATGCAAGTACAAACACTCAGGGGTGTTTTTCAGAAGGCGCCACCTTGTGGCAATACTCGAATTTGCAGCTACAGTATAAAAAGGCCCACTGGCCTTAAATATTTGAGGCAAGTAGAATTATTTCTACCAATCAGGTTTTCATGCCAAATAAATTCCCACTAAAATGTAGGGTCTCAGCCAGCACTGCAGAACAATCCATGGTGGCCAGTCTTCATTAGACTCTGATCTATATTGGAGGCAAGTATAGACAAACCATGAAATAATCCCACAAGAGGGAAGTGATCTGTGGGGAGGGACTTTGTTTATTGAGTTCCAAGTAATCCATCTCTAGTGTTTAAAGACAGCACATCGTATAGATAAGGTTTTCAATAGATCATCATGAGAACAAACAATTTAACAGGTGATGTCAAGTCACTGGCTAGAACTATATTTAATAAAATAAAATTAAAAAAGAAGTACCTTCCCATACATGTAAACTCTTACACATTAGTCCTAACCCTATGGCTGGCCAGCAACAGCACCAATACATGGCAAAGAGAAGCAGATGTTGTAAAGTGTTTATTTATAACCCAGGTATACAGAACGTCCTGAATAAAAGCAAACTAGGTTATAAATATATTTTAAAAACAACAGTACTATAAAACACAACAGAGGCCATCAACCCTTTACACCACTGACAGGAGCAACACCAGGTGGTTCACTTTATTGTGGATAAATAAAAAAGAAAAAAAAATCATTTGCACATTACTCATTCAGCGTAGATTGTAGTCTCAAACATCAAAGCAAGTTATCTGATTGACTGATGAATGACGCTGGTTGATTTCACCAGCCTCTCTTTAGCCTTCTTCTTAACGGGATCCATTTCAAAGCTTTTCCACAGGCGAATGGTCTCATCTGCAGCAACAGTAGCAACAGTAGAGCAGTCCGGGCTTAGAGTCAAACTCAGCACTCTGTCCTCGTGGCCTTAAAGAGGAATAGAAGATAAAAATAAATAAATAAAAATACATCTTTGTACCAGCGGGAAGGCTCAAGAGCAAGTTTTCAGTTCACTGATATGCCTTGAATACATGTGGCCTAAGACTTCCTTACCGTTGAGCTCTGCAACTTTGCTGAGAGAGGGATATTTCCAGACCGCAATATTGTTGTGGGCATAGCCATGGGCAGAGACCAGCTCCTTGTAGTTGGGTGCAAACACCAGGGATGAGATCTGAAAAGTTTGATTTGATGAGACTTAGTCAAATAAGAACCATTTTACTGGGAACAAACGTTAAAACTGAAGAGTCTAGAAGGATGCAGTTACCTGGGACTGAGTGTCAAGTGAACTGATACAGGAGCCGCTGTTCACATTCCACAAGCGGATGTGGCGGTCGCTGGTACCGCCTCCGGATGCAAGGATATTTGGCTGCCACGAACACCAGGCCAAAGCCTAGAACAATGACAGGCATGACAAGCGGCCATGAGTGCACTTAATGTTCATAAAGAGCAGTAGGGAGAGGTTTTTAGCAGATCTCTTGAGTTTTGTTGGCTGCTCACCTTGACGGCTCCCTGATGTTCGCTCCAGCAGCGGATCGGCTGGTTGTCGTTGCTGGCGCTGCCCTCCTGCACGCGGGGCCACACACACACCAAGTTGTCATTGCCTCCGCTAGCCAAGTATCGCCCATCAGGGGACCACTTCAGGCCACACACCTCCTGTGTGTGAGCAGCGAGGGTGGAAATGTGATGGTCTGCCACCCTCACATCATGGTGATGGATGTGTCCTGATCTGGAGCCACTGTGGGTGCGGTGGAAAGGAAGGAGGAAGACTGTAAAACGAAGTAAAAACGCCACACAAACATTGCTACTCTTACTTTGCTAGCAGAGGAAGGTTTTTTTACCTAGAAAGAATATGGTCATTCCAGCTCAGACTACCAACCCTCGCTGTGTGGCTGGCCATGCTGCGCAAGCGCTTCTGATTTTCAACATCCCACAGCTAAAGAGGAAATCAACACAAGTTTTTAAAAAAAAAAAAAAAAAAAAAAAAAAAAGCATGACCACCTCATGTTCTTATGAACTAAAGTGGCATGTTCATCATGCCTGCACTGACCTGAACTTTGCAGTCACTCGTACCGACAGCTAGGTAGGTTCCCTCTTTAGTCCAGGACAGGGAGCAGATGTAGTCCTCTTCACGCTCCAGCTTCATGAGAAGAATAATGTCTCCTTGAGTGGCATCCCACAAGTAAACGCTGTTATGAAGAGCCACAGCGAGAAAATTTCGACTGCTCCAGTCAAGTAGATTCAAATCTGAAGGGAAAAAAAAAAAAAAAAAGCCCCAAATTTTATTCTCCATGTAATAAATCATCATTATATAAGGCTGCATTCCATTTGCCTCAGAAGTTGGAGCAACATCACTCTAAAGTTGAGCACATTCCAGTAGTAAAGGTGGAAAAGAAAGGGGAGAAAAAAAATAATAAATTTACCTTAAATTTAATTGTTTTTAATATTAGAAATACCGCTGCAGCATGTTGATGATAAAGCCTGGTCAGTGACCTGACTCATTTAGCTACACAACAGCGGCAGCACAGATTATAAGCTGTTCACATGCACTGTTGCCATGTTTAATTGCGAAGTCGGGGTTGGTGGGGCTACTGCGACCCTCCAAGTTGGACGTCTAACTTGAGGGGGCATTCCAACTGGAAACTCAGAAATTCTAACTTCACATGGAAAGTGTCACAAGTTGTCTCCATATTTAGAATAAACATTGATTAGTGACCATTCTCTGCATTTCTGTGCAAACGGGATCCATCCATTTTCATGAAATTAAATTGCATAGACAGGAAAACCCTGTGTCCAACTCACAGAAATCATTTCGAAGATCAGGAGCGTCCAAGATCCTGTCAGGAGTTGAAGATATGTATCTGGACTTTTTGATAGAGGCAGGGGTTTGAGTCTGACTGTAGAGGACTTTCAAGTTGTTTTGGTAGCCTGTAAACACAAGACAGACAATGAATAAAAAATAAAACAAAAACAAGTTGATTTCAACTTAAAATATTCCTGAAATGCAAATATTTCCACCTTCTGGTGCATTAAGCGGTTTCCCTCCGAGATGGAGAATCTTTGCTTCTTCAACGTTGTATCCATTCAGTGACACGGACCAAGCTTTCTGGGTTTCCTTCAAACACAGACAGGATACTAATTTGTAGCCTCCTTGTACAAAGAGAAACTGAAATGTTTGTTATACAACTTACTGATGTTACTGCTGCATTTGTGTCCGCTGGCTCATTCTCCTTTGTCAGCAGGAAAGTTGCCACATCCATTTGCTTGCTGTTTCTGATGGGAATGAAGCGATCGCCCCCCATCTTAGATGGAGTTTGCTTCTTACTTTTGCCTACGATTCACACACACAGACACAAAATAAATCCAAAAACCCAGTGGGGTTAACACTTGGCGAGCTAACTGCATAATGATACACTACCTGGCGTTTTGCTTGGTGTTTTTGATGAACTCTGCGACACATTAGCAGATTTTCCCGGTGACAGGCCGCTCATGCAGGTTGTGTTTGAGGCGCTCGCCTTCCTCTGCCACCTCGCCATGGGAGCGTTTGTGATCGGCATGTCCAGCTTCAATATACTGTGGATGTCGTTCTCAAAACCAAACTGCGCCATATTATCCACGTTTTCATATACCTGGACATCAGGACAAACCGTAAGCATATATTTGATGTGTAACAGTAAGACTAATGGCTTTTGTTTTTAGTGTTAGAATCTATTAGCTAATACCCCCATTCTAATGCTAGGATAGCATCCGTTGAATTTTTTCTGTATTATTAAAAGAAAAATCAGGTTGGCCAAAAACATATCGCGCTACTCCTACTCTTGTTGTTTTAAAATAATTAATAAAGCGTAACATAGCTGAAGTAAACTACTGTGTAGTGCAATGAAAAACAAAACACGGTAGCATTGCTTACCGAATTTAATCAAATTTAATTAACGTTATGCCAAAACAACATAGCAAACTTCAACCGAGTACTCGAACCTTAAATTGTATTTCTGAAAGATCAAAATCAACGCAATAGCCTCACCTCGCCGAGAAACCGTGAAACTCTCTCGTTTCTCGCTCCCTTGAGTTTGAATTTCGGAGGAAATGACGCCACACGGTTTAAATGCCACAGAGCGCTCATGCGATTGGTTAGTTCAAGAGACTGCCGTTCGCTCCTTGCATTGCTATAGTAACGTTTTCGAATGCGTTAACGTGATTGGTTAATGGTGCTTCCTGCCAGAACACTCTCCACTAAAATCTGTCGCCCTCTATGGCCCAAAGTTTAAGCTGCGCTGTGTGAATTCAAAGAGCGACGCAACACAGAAGAAAGAAGACGTTGTGCAAGTTGCTTTACTTTAAAACATAAGACCGCTATCAAAGATATTCATTTGAAATGTATTAAAATAAATTAGGAAAATAAATAAATGGATAATTGTAACCATTCCTAATAATTAAAATATAGCCTGAAAAATCTTCTCACCATCAGGTCAAATATTGTCCCTTTGCTCTTTCAGTCGATTGATGTGTGCGCATTTTTTTCCAGCCACCTTGAAACTGCCTGTACAAAGGCCTGAGCATCAGCTTGAAAGAAAGCGGCCTCTCCCCGACAAAACCAGATGTCAAACATGTCTCTCGTGAATGATATGAAGTCATTTTGAGCAAGAAACAGCATTCTTGTCACAAGGTAGATGCTGCAATCACTTTTTGGCAAATATTCTTTATTTATCAAGGTAAAAATGTTCATCGACATTAAAAGTTTTTTCAGAAAGGGCCAGCCAAAGAGGGCAGCAGAAACTGCAACAAACATAACATCACAACTCTATAAAAGGTGTTTGAAAGTGGCCAAAAAGGACTGGATCGATTATAATGTAGGAACAATAACGCATCATCATAAAGATACTTGTAAAACAGGTAATTTCTTCATTGTGTATATAATCCTGTTAACTACAGTCTATTTACTAATATATCTTTGTTGTGTTTCTGTATTTCTTTGCCCACTGGCCTGTGTTTGTCTTTTATGTTCAATTTTTTGTGAAAAGCAATTTGGACCCCCCCCCCCCCCCCAAAGTGCTCTATAAATAAAGTGGTATGGTATAAGCAAAGATATTCCATGTAAAAAAAAAAAACAAAACAAACAAAAACACACATAGAAACGCTGGAAATCACGTTTTGGCACAACACAGGCAATGAGTCAGGATCATTTCCGGTGGGTGTTGGACTCAGTCAGGGCTGGCCTTTGTCACCGATTCTCTTCATATTTTTTTTTTTGGACAGAATTTCTAGATGTAGCCAAGTGGTGGAAGGGTGATCTCAGAATCTTATCTCTGCTTTTTGCAGATCATGTGGTCCTGTTGGCTTCATCAGGTGGCGGCCTACAAGACGTTGCCACTGGTTGCCGAATCTCATCTCAATATCTGTGAACTGAAATCGCCTCCAATGATTGACTGTCAGCACCTGGGGCACCAGAAGCTCAAACAAGACTCAATAGCAGAATAATCTGCAGAGAAGATCTGGCAAGTTTTTCATGGGCACATCCCACATCCTCAGCTCTGCTGCTCAACCCACAATTGCGGCATATTTTTAGTGGAAATAAACAGGCGTTTCAACAATATAAGCTTTGATGTCAAGAAGCATTTCCTTACTTTTTGTGCCAAGTTTATGTTATGTGGAGGAGGGGGAGGTCCTTTTAATCAGGCGGAGAGCAGCTTAAAACAAATAAAGTAACAGGTAGCAACCAAGTAGTATACCATACCCAGTGTAGCAGTCAAAAAATGCCATTTATTTAAAATAAAAAACGAGCCCAGGGCAAAAGATAAAAATTAAACAGATCTAAACTTACAGCCCGGCTACATATTACATACACATTTCAGTCTTACACAGATACTCTAGGGCCATTGCAGCAAACAGTTTTTTCATCAAAGGTGTCTCACTGGAAGCCACCTTGTACAGGGTCAGCCACAGTTCAGTCTCAGTCCAGGTTCCTTTGAAACCAAATACAAAGTCCATTGTTGCTTCCTCCCATGTGCATCTGCGTCAGTTCGATTCCCTCAGTCCCTTTTTTTTTTTCCTCTGTCGTGTGTTTTCCATCCTTTATACAAAGGTCACCAAGGAGGTGTTGCCCGTTCCCCCGGTTGCGTGGCAGGAAATAAGAACCCCACAAAAATAAAAGCATGCAACTATTAAAAAAAAACATTAAAAACGTACAGAACATTACAATTACCTCCACCACATAACATTTACATAAAAAAATGTGTTGTCAGCACTGAGATTTCATTATGTGCTCCAGTTTTTTTTTTTGACATTTGGTCTTTTTTTTTTAAACCCCATCAAGATTTACTTAAAAAAAAACTGATTGCAGATGACCATCGCAGGTTTAATATGAAGATTTTTCTTTAACCCTGTTCTCCTGTTATACCTGACATGCCACTGAAAACAATAGGACAGCATAAAATAAAAAGCATTTAATTATTTTTCTGGCAAAGGAATCATAACGTATGGTACAAAGGGAAATGTCACTACAAGGAAAGCTTTTCAAATGAAGGTTGCAGTCATATCTTTGGCTCAAAGCTTCCAGTGTTGGTACTTCAGTGTCTCAGTCGCAAAACAGCATACATATGTGCATAAAACAGAATGTGCAATTTGTGCAAAAATAAAGCTTGTGTCTTACTGCAGGCAGGAACGTGAAAGCGTGCACGTACAAGCACGCACTGATAAATATGGAATTATATTTATGTCAAAAGTCACGTGAGAAAACAATCAGAAGCATATATTTTCATATCACGGCACAGGTATCACCACCACTCAGCACCCACATGCACAAAGAAGCAATCGCACACACTGCTGACTTCAGATGTGTCTGTTGCAGCTCCATCACTCCGGTCTCCTGTCCTGGACCGGCAAACTACAGGGAAACACCACACATCTGTCGTCTGTTGCCACTGCTAAATTATTTCTTGTACAATTTTCGTAAATTTAATTTAGCCAGTCTCGATAGCCGGGGATCGGTCCGCCAGGGCCTCCGACCTTGGCCACCGCCCAACACACACTGCACCCGACCCCTACGATGCCTCCTGCAGGTGGTGGGCCTACAGGAGGGCGGGCCCATGTAATTTCTTCGGCTTAATACCCGGCCACCAGATGCGCTCCCTCAAGCTCCCTCCCCAGGCCCTGACAACATGGCTCCTGGGATCACTGGGACACACAAACCCCTCCACCACACTAAGGTGGCAATTCACGGAGGTGCCATTCGTCTCAGAGTAGAGCCGCTTCTCCTCCACATCGAAAGGAGCCAGTTGAGGTGGTTCTCTAGAGAGATTATATCTCTCGGTTGGCCTGGGAACGCCTTGGGGTGCCCCCGGATGAGCTGGTGGAAGTGGCTGGGGAGAGGGAGGCCTGGGGTTCTCTGCTTGGGGTGCTGCCCCAAAAATAAACTTTTACCGAGTAAAAATGGTCTGCATTAAAATAGTGTTGAGTCATTAATGTGTACACCACAGCTGGAGAGAATTCACTGCAGCTTTATTACATCATAATTAACTAGTTTTTTTTTTATGCTTAAATGTCTGTATTTTGGCCACAGTTAGAATTGCTACATCCCGATACATACTTTCCTGATAATCATAAGTATATGATATGGGACAGGAGTGCAGTGTGTGAGAACTTTAATTGAACAAGTGGCAATGAATACTCACGTCCATGAAATGAAATTTGCTCTTGATTATGTCCCCCCCAAATCACATGTGACTTTTGACATAAAATATAATTCCATAGATAAAAAGCACCAGTGTAAAGGCCGACTGACATGAGTTATGTGGCCTGAAACTCAAATGACCGAGCGCTGTGGGTACAGCAGCAAAGGTCCGCTCGCATTCCTGAAGAGACACGTCACTTTATAAACAAAGCAGGAAGACGACAGTGCGTCAGTACAAAACAAGTATTCTGGAAATGTGAGCAGATTTTTCTGTTACTATTGCACTTGTGAGGTAGGGTGGGGTAACCACAGACTTTTACACAACCCCTTTAGGGTAGTGGATAATGGACCCTATGACGCCTGCGGGAAAAGAAAAAACAAAATCAAAACACTGATCCTGTTATCTGACATGTTGCTGACTTCATGAGTGCAAGAATTTAATCTGACACTTTATGGAAAATTTCTGACTTTATTTTTATCACTGTGGAATTTGCTGACTGGGCAGCTATAGTCATACTGAGTCATTTCAGACGCATGTCTGTATCATGATTGGCCCACAAACACCTTTAGGTAACGGCACATGCCCATCCAAAGGGCATGCCACCTTGAGTTCACTTAATATTTAACCCTCTGAATGTTTTGCCAGGACTCTTGGATGATAAATGTATAAAATTTCAAAATGTTTTCTTACCTCCGGGGTGACTTGAACCTAGACAGAGTGAAAAAAAAAGACAACGCATGAGCATAGTTTACATTTGCCTCAGATACAACACCCATTAAAATCATGGGGCAGTTTTGAGTTTAAAGTTGTGCAACATAGGACTGCATTCATCTCTTAGAAATGTGTCTTAAGGTTGTTTTGAACTGTGATTAAATGGTGCACGTCATTTACTGACATTAAATGGAACAGTAAAACATTCTCACCCACCTCTCCTTTTGTAGATGAAGATGCTGATGGTGCACAGCACAACAAAGACAATGAGTGCCAAGATTGGGATCAGATACTGAAGATGCAGAATCTCTGGATCTAAAAATACTGAACATTTGCAATATGACAGTCAACAAAGGAGTCCACTGTAAAAAAAAAAAAAAAAAAAAAAAAAAAAAAAAAGTACATCCTGTATGTGGAGGAATAAAGTTGTGTTTCAATCTGCTCTTTATTTTGATTTAGCACGCATCGTCAGTCAGTACTGTGAAACTGTTTTGAGCTACCCCTCATTCCTTTATAATTTGTTTTCAAGGAGCCAGACTTTAATTTTTTTACAGTGGTCTATGCCACCTATGAATCATTCAAGCAGAAAAAGCACCTAACGCAAGGGATGAACAAGTGTTGTCCCTACACGTCATGTTTGGGGCTGCCCCAATACTCTGTGGAATCAGGGATCTTGTTAAACTGTAAGGAATTATGAACATACAAAAGTACCATTAGATTTTGACACAGCATGCATTACCATCTAGAAAGCAACAGCTTTGATCCCAAACACACTGCCAGTGCAGCAAAAAGCATTTGCATTTATTTTTGCACACTTGTAAACAAATAGACATTGAATTTGCACATCGCTGCACCCATTTCCCCCTTTCGTAGCAAAATATAAATAAATGAAAGGTGACTCAAGACTTTTGCACAGTACTGTATCATTCAAATACACATTTAAATTTTTGGCATTCAGAAATAAATTACTGTATATTATTCATATGGTTACATATAGAAATATTACAGTATTTGTCAGAAAATGTGACATTTAAAAAGGGCAGTCGCAGCAGGAGTTAAACATCTAGCACTTTATTGATGAATCAGCTGATTTTGTTCAACAGCTCTTACAGCATTCAGATAAAGACAGCATATAAATAAATAAAATAAAAGCATGCAGATGAAAGAATATACCTGACTGTTCCGCAGAAAACTTCAAATCTTTCATCAGCTCAGCGCATCCCTCCCGCAGGCGGACTCTCTCTGCTCCAGTTTGCTGCGTTGCCCGGTCCCACACCACCTTGAGGGTCAGCGCCTGCGGTACCTGGACTGTCCACACGTCATTTGGCTGGAGGGTCAAGTACACCTGGCCATCATTTAATACACTGTCGCTCCAGTGCAGACTAGACCCCTCCAGTATGCATTCCCGAGAACGAAGGATGGTGTGGTTTCCTAATGAGAGTAGGATACAGCCAGTTAAAGTTCTCATGATGACAAACTGCTCACTTTCATGGACATTTAATAAAAAGACAATCTGATTTTCTTACTCAGTGCAGGAGTCTTGTTGGCACTGATAAGAGCTGTGAGGAGTGTATCAGCTGATTTTTTGACAACTGCATTGAATTCCTGGTTCTGGCTGGTGAAAGAAATGCCATCGAGAAGAACTTTCTGTTCAGCCTGCTGACTTCCCACCACTCCCCACTGCTGGATCTCTATTTTGATGGGATCTAATGTGAAATGGACAAAATAAATAAAGAGATCAAGATTTCCGCTTGGTCAAAAAAATAAAAATTAAAAATTAAAATTGCAATATCAAATCAAAATGTGAATAAAAGCAAATATACTTGTAACTTTATTACTATTTTCTGGAGATGTGCGAATGCATTAAAAATAATGCAAATCCTGAGGTAGCTGTGACGCAGTGTGAAATAATGCAAACAAAATCGAGTCCTGCATCTAGGTTTCACTTTACAAACCGAAAGAAAATCACTATGGAAAAAACCTGAAAGGATCCCTTCTGACTCGACTAAACTACTAGCACTTTCACTTTCAGTCGCTCCTTTAAATGTTTTGCAGTTTCACGTCCCACAATATATTTTTATTCTTTTAAATCAATAAAAATAAAAGCTTGTGCATTTGTCAAAATGATGCAATAAAAACAATGCACGTTGCCTGTTCTGCATCTGTATAACTGCATAACAGACTTAAACTGTTTTGTTTGATCGTTTCAGTTTACACCGAGATGATTTTGTTCCGAGAAGTCAGCATGCTTACACGCATAAAGACTAATGATTGATTTGATTCAATTAAATTCTAACAACATACGCCCCCGCCCGCCCAGCCGACATTACGCCACCGACATTACGCCAATAAAAGGAAACCGGGGGATTGATTGCACCGCATGAAGCTTCTGCTATTCTGTCAAAAATTGAGTAAGGTGCGTCTTACCTGCTACGACAGAACTCCGACACAAGAGGAACGACAGGATCAAAACAATGCAGGGAAGCATCGTACTAAAAAAAAAATCGCACCAAAAAAAAAAAAAAAAAAAAAAAAAATTAAATTCCGCAATGTTCAGCTGTAAGCGTAGCACAAACTCCTTCAGAGGTATGCTTTAAGCCAATTCACCAGTAAACTAATCCTCGAAGGATGTGCAGTACGTCCAGCCTTGAACAGAAACTGTTGGACAGTGACAACAATAGTGCGCAGCTTGCCTTTAAAGTTCCAGTTTAGCTGGAAGTGCCTGTCCGGTGGGAGGTCCGGCAGCAGCGGTCCTTTAAATTGGTTCTCAGCCCAGTATTAAAGCCTGAGCAAAGACTTTCGTTTTTGTGCTGATGCTACCAGAGATGGCGAACTGCAGATGTTACCTGATAATGGGTATTGTGACCACGAAAAGCGTAATTAAGCTACCATCTGCAAGAAGACTGTTCTACGCCAGTTTGTTTGGTACACCTGTTCACCCGATCCTATCAGATTATCACATGACCTGCTGAAGTTCAAGCCGAGCATCAGCATGAGGAAGAAAGACGCATCGTTCCGATACTACAGCAGTAGTGTCGCTCCTGTGAGCTGAGAACAGTGTGAACCCAAATGCAGGAGGCAGATTACAAACAAAAAGCGAGCTGTTCACTCTGACTCATATGAGTAAAACGAAAGTTGAAAGACTAATCAGAGGAAAGCACCAGAACAATCAGGAAGCCCCTCGTAATGCAGGGAAACAGGAGAAACAACACAAGAAGACAAAGAACCAAACTGGGGCTTTAAACAGGTTGAGGATATGGGAAACACCAAAGTACACAGCTGAAACTGATCAGAGATAACACAATCGCAATACAACGGACATGATATAAGAGCTACTAAAATAAAACAGAAAAAAACAAAACGTGCAAAAAATGTATGAATCCACTTTTGTACAGTTTATTCAGATAGTAGGTTTATATGTTTGCTGCGCCTTCAACTGGTTACTCTTCAGAAGTTAATAATTACATTTGAGTCTTAGACAACTGGTCAATGATTCTGGGATGTGCAGCTTAGAAACATTTAGTTGCTAGTTAAGCAAGGGAACAATCTTTATCCCGTTATCCTGGCTGACACACGCCATTGTTGTTAATGCTCTAATAATGAAACATTTTGTTCATCTCCCTTCCCGGTCTGCTTACCCAGATAACGAATCAAGTAAGAATTGTATGTTCCTCTTTTTAAAAATTCATATCTAATGGATTACACAGTCAGGCTTACGTGGTCGTAACAGAAACATATTGATTAGATACCTACGAGCTCAAGTCTGCAGTGTCTGTCTGTGTAATTTATTTGATCTTATGTCATTATAAATGTTAATTATTTGGACCCTGATGTTGTAATCAGGTCTTTTGTAGGTGACAGCAGTGCCTCGGTCTTGTGCAAGGGATTTCTTAAGATGGAAGGTATGCAGCACAGATGGGAAGTGATTGTATAAACAACCTAGTGTGAGATGGAACAGAGGGAGGGCTGTTTTACGCTTCAAACCACCTTTTGTTACAGATGACAGAATTACTTAAAGCACCCTTTTGGTTTTGTTATGCTGCTCATTTTGTGTTTGTGTATGTGTGTACTTTATTTTTTTTGTAACCTGAATACAGATCGTGCTCATACGTTTTGAGTCAGCAATGTGTTACAAACATTTTAGAGTGTTTGAGCCAAATAAACGGTAAAAACACAAATAAAATTATAGACCTTCTAATTCACACACACATGAAATGATTTTCTTTTTTAAATAGTTACTCTGGTAACTTGCATTTGGACTTATTTTGCAGTATGCGTCCTTGCATGTTAATAATGCTGTATTTCAGGGCCTGTTAATACGTCAACATGGGGGGGTTAATGGCTCACAAATGATTCACACCTTGGGACCCGTGCCTTGATTTGCACTCGTGTGGCTCATGTGACTGTTAATGACTCACATGATGACAAGGTGTCAGCAGCTCTCCAGACCACCTCCAAGGCGACAACCCCACCTGAGACTCTTAGATGAGAAATTAAGCATCATCATGAATCTGAAAGAACTCCAGCCGCCTTCAATTCAAGTGCTAAAGGCTACTGTGACCTGAATGACCGAGAACTGAGACCCAAAGCAAAGTGAAGTAGGCTCAAAGACCCCAAAAGCAGCACATCATGCCACTACCATTGTCATTGACATCTATCGGTCTGGAAAGGATTACAAAGCAATCTAAGGCTTTGGGACTCCAGTGAACCACGGTGAGAGTCATTATCCACAAATGGAGAAAACTTGGAACAGTGGTCAACCTTCCCGGGAGTGGCAGACCTACCAAAATTACACATTGATTACTCATCCAGGAGGTCACAGAAGAACACAGAACAACATCTAAAAACCGCAGGCCTCACTTGCCTCAGTTAAGGTCAGAGTTCATGGTTCAACAATAAGAAAGAAACTGGGCAAAAATTTCATCCATGGGAGAGTTCCAAGTAGAAAACCACTGCTGACCAAAAAGAACACAAAGGCTCATCTCACATTTGCCAAAAAGCCTTTCGCTGATTTATAAGACTGTCCGGCCATCAGTTCATGCCCTGAAGCTCATACGCACTCAGGTTATGCAGCAGGACAATCAATCAGAACATACCAGCAAGTCTTCTGAATGGCTCAACAAACCAGTTTGGACTTAAATGCTTTGGCGTGGCCTGAAACAGGCTGTTTGCGCTCAAAAACCCTCCAATGTGGCTGAATCAAAACAATTCTGCAAATAAGAGTGGGACATAATTCCTCCAGAGTGATGTGAAAGACTCATTGCCAGGCATCACAAACACTTGATTGCAGCTCTTACTGCCAAGAGTGGCACAACCAGTTATCACGTTTAGGGGGCAATTACTTTTTCACATAGGTAGGTTTGGAATGCTTTTTTGCCCTTAATAAATGAAATCATCATTTTAAAACTGCATTTTGTATTAACTTGGGTTGCCTTTGTGTAATAAAATTTGTTTGATGATCTGAAACCTGTGTGACAAATATATTAAAAAAAAAAAAGAAATCAGAAAATACTTTTTCACAGCACTGCTAAGCAAATCCTTTAAAAAAAACTATTTTCTACAATTTAGCTCCTTTATAGCAAGCTTTCAGATAAATCTACTAGAGCCACATGTTCAGTATTTTCCTCTTAAATGACACTGAACTAAATTGCTGTAAAGCAGCTTGCATTGGAAATTGTACACTGAGTAAAGCAGTTGAGTAATTGTACTCGTATGACAGCTACTGCTCCATTTAAGATACATGAACTGCACTATATTTGATGTGCATTCCCCATACTGTGCACGGGGCTCGTTTACAGCGGTTATTAGCACCCCCTGGCGTCGATGCATGTGCTTCCACCTGATTGGCTGCGCGGTTGTCAGGAGTGTTTACAGGAAACATGGCTTCTCTGTCTGTCGGAGAGCTTCAAGAAATGGAAGGTGAGTAGCCACATATCCAAGGAAGCAGCCATGCTGCGATTATAATAGCGTGGTAGTCTGGCAGCCATTTGGATCAAGGGGTCTTTTTTTATATGAGCACAGTCCTTGATGCATTTTTCTTGTGACTAACCGCAGCTCCATCCTTGCTTTACTAGCTAACAGGCTAATAACAAGACGTTAGCTGGCGGTATTCATTTAACGTCAGTTCATACAGTCCGGATAAATGTCATCTGCATCGGCGTGTCTGGGTATGTTGAGTAGCCTGTTGGTCTTGGAGGTGAATTTGTGCCCGACTATGTAACATATTTGAGATTCAGCTCGTAAACCTGTTAATTACAGGCAGCTACCTAGCTTGCTAACGTGCTTAGCTGTGTGTAGCTTGTGTGTTCAGTAAATAACCCGTGCCCAAGCTGGTAAAAGTGGAACTGCAGCTGGGATGCAGTCCGCAGCAGTTAATAGCAATAGGTAAAAGTCTGTGGTAGGTGCTATCCCAGTTTTTCACACATTTGCACACAATTTGCGCGTGCTGCACAGAAATGTGCACTATCACGATCTAGTGATAGTGGAGAGAGAGGGTGGCTGCTCCAGATAGACCTGGGCCTGGCATCATAGCACATGTGCATCGTGTGTGTGTGTGTGTGTGTGTGTGTGTGTGTGTGTGTGTGTGTGTGTAGCCAGTCAGAAGCTTTGTTAAGGTGTTGAGCCTCTCTTTTGTCTGCTCACTGTAGTGGACCGAAGAGGTGAGTCTGAGGAGTCTGGTGATGATGAAACCAGGAGGAGAAGTATCAATGGCGATGTGGACCCCAATCAGCCCACTGCCACAAGTAGGTCATCATCATTTCCGGCCCATCCACAGATAATGTGATATATTTGACAAATTATGTGTGCTTCCTATGTTAGTTTCACATGAGTACTTTCTCAAATAAAGCCATTATGTGACTACAGTATGTTTGTGATACCTTTCCCTTGAAGCAGTGGCTGCTTTAGTTTCATTTGATTTATTCTTGCTCTTATTAAAGGTAAAGAAGAGTCTCCTGTTGATATGGATACCATAACTTTGGACCCAGAGGAAGAGGTCAGAGGAGATTTTTATTTTTTTGGGGGGGGGGGGGGGGCGGATGATTATGAAAAGCTTCTGTTATGTTTTAGAAAGTGAAGAGTGCAGTGTGGGATTTTATATGAACAGTTTTTCTTTCTCTTAGCTCTGTGTGTTAATCTGTATGCAGATGCTGGTAATCATAGACGGTATGACATCTCAAGGTGTCTGTGTTCTTTCTAGGATGTTGATCTTGTTCACTGTCGTATTGGAAAAATTGAAGGACTCGAGGTGCTACAGAAGGCTAAAGTAAGTAATTATTTCGGTTATGCTGTTGGCAGCAGTCGTACGCACGTCTGAGGTTATTCTTTTTTAATTATTAGGCAGCCTTTTGGTTTCATCCACATTTTTTCTTTTATATTCTCTAAAAAGAATCTGTTTCATGCTCTATAATACCACTCCTAATTGTATCCATTTTTATTTTTGTCACTTTTCTGCATGCAGACGCTCTCCTTACGGCAGAACCTCATCAAAAAGATAGAAAACCTTGACAGCTTGAGCTCCCTGCGCGAGATTGATCTCTATGACAATCAGATCCGCAAACTAGAGAACCTGCACAACCTCACAGAGCTGGAGTAAGTGTGAAAAAACTGCATCTCTTACATAAACCATAACAAAGGACCCACATATCAAGAAGTGTTTATTCTGAGAGGGATTTTTGTTTTCCTAACCCACAGGCAGCTCGACGTGTCTTTTAACGTTTTGAGGAAGGTGGAGGGTTTGGAGCAGTTGACTCGGCTGAAGAAACTTTTCCTGCTTCACAACAAAATTAGCAGCATTTCCAACCTGGATCAACTCTCAGGCCTGGAGATGCTGGAGCTGGGCTCAAATCGCATTAGGGTGAGATACAAAGGATCTCTGCTGCGCTGAGAAGTTGTGTTGAACTTTTTATGTAAATAATAGGTTTTGTTTAACAAACACAAAACAAGATTTGCGGGGGGGAAATATGTCATTACCACATTTTAAAGTGTCGCCATCATTTTGTTGCCTTCACAGGTCATTGAAAACCTGGATTCACTTGCATCTTTGCAAAGTTTGTTTCTTGGCACCAATAAAATAACTAAGCTTCAGAATCTGGACGCTTTACACAACTTGACTGTTTTAAGCATCCAGGTACCCTCGCACTCATTCATCACTTGATTACAGTTGCGTACGATCGCGACAACAGTAACTCATTCGGTATGCATTTACTTGCAGAGTAACCGGATTACTAAAATTGAAGGGCTCCAGAACCTTGTCAACCTGAAAGAGCTCTATCTGAGCCACAACGGCGTTGAGGTCATTGAGGGCTTGGAAAACAATGTGAGTTAGAAACATTCAGTGCTCTATTTCTAAAAAAAAAAAAAAGTGTTCCATACTGTTCAGTTGTGCAAACATGTAACTGCAATGTTTGTTTTTCTGCACAGAAAAAACTCACCACCCTGGACATCGCAGCTAATCGAGTAAAGAAGATAGAAAACATCAGCCACCTGACAGAGCTGCAGGAGTTCTGGGTATGGATAGTTTGTGTGAAGTGTTGCTTAGCGTGTAGCCTCACAGTGGGAGAGAAGGGGGAAAAAGCTTCTTACAATATTTAATTAGGAGCAATTGAACAGAATTTATTGATGTACAGAATTCAATTAAGCTATTTGGCGATTAGACTCCGGTGGCCCATCATGGCAGAATATTATCACAGCAGTGATAGTAATTAGAGCAGGACCCTATTTTGACAGATTTTGACCGAATGAAAGTAAAAGTGAAAGAAAAGATGGCAGTGAGACCTGCTGTGATGTAGGGAGATGGTGGCACTGACGAAAAGAAAGGAGGATGTTAAGATTTTCATTGGGAGTGACGCACGACATATGCAGAGGAGGGATGGTGGATATATTTGACAAAGGATGTTGAAGATGAAGCTGCCAGGCAGGAGAAAACATGGAAGACTCCAGAGAAGGTTTGTGGGTGTAGTGAAGGAGGACGTGCAGAGGGTTGGTGTGACAGAAGAGGAATGTGGGGATGGGGTGAGTAGAGGCAGATGGTCTGCTGTGGCGACCTCTAAAGAGAGCAGCTGAAAGAAGTAGCAGCTCATGAATGAAAAGCCTAAAAATACATCAAGAAGCCAAAACAGCTAAATAAATGACATGAGATTCAAAGTGAATTTCTAGTTTCTAATCACTGGTGAGACTAAGTATATTTAATTGTACTGATTTAATTGTTTCAGTACTCTCCGCATCCTCTGTACCCGTTAAGAGCACTTACCTGTGCAAGGCCGGGCTGATGGTGTACCCTCATTGTCTGTGTTGTCCTTTAATCTCTCCTCAGATGAACGATAATCAAATAGATAATTGGTCTGATCTCGATGAGTTGAAGAATGCCAAGTCTCTGGAGACGGTCTACCTTGAAAGAAACCCGCTACAAAAGGATCCGCAGTACCGGCGAAAGATCATGCTGGCGCTGCCCAGCGTACGCCAGATCGACGCCACCTTCATCCGCTTCTAAGCGGCAGCGTACAATTTACCTGCCAACTTCACAGTGTTCTCCCTCACCTCCCTGCCTGCCCTGCCTACACAAACGAAAACATTTGGAAACACAATGGCCTCACTGAATTATATAGTCACTCCATTCACAGTATACATTCCAGCATATAACTCACCCACGGCTCACTCAACATACATGTATGCATGTATGCACTCATTCAGACCTTATGCACTCATTCAAATCTGTGCTATTGTGTGGAAGCTTTATTTATTAAGGTGGACCTGTGAAAATGAAAAACGACCCTACACTCATTTCTCCTCAGCACTTTTTATGTTTTCCCTTTTATTGTTTTGCATGTGGGATGCGGTGTGGAGACATCTGTCCTCACTCATGTAGTGCAGGAAAATAGGAAGTCTTATTTATCACACTATTGAAAGTTACACTGTTATCACAACAGAGGAATTCTTAATATTTGAGGGCTTTTGTGAGTTTACTTCTTTTGGTTGGACAGAGTGAAATTTTCCTGTGAGACACACAGCGAGTAAAAGAACAATTCAACGTTAAAGGGAAAGTCTATAATATAATAGAAGCTACTTATTTTTGAACTTTAGTATATGATTTATCTTTTCATTTGGCTTCAGCAAGCTTCAGAACTCTCCTTAACCAGGTACCAGCTGTGACAGTTAGAGAGGCCTCGAAAATGAAGCCCACGGCGCCGTAATGACATCATTCTGACTCAGAGCCGTTCTGGAAAGGGGCAGTTACATACTTCAGTCTTTTTAAGGAAAATAGATAATTTACAGGTTGAACTGACTTATCATTTTAATAAACCGGTTCAGTTATTACAGAAGGGCATTTTCTTTGATGTCCAGCAGCCTTGTCTCTTCCTTGTTCAGATGTTTTACAGCTTATAGATCCATTTGCTGATTAACAAGCGTGACCTCTGCAGTAAAATAAAACTCATGAGAATGTAAGAACATTTAATGTGTCCATAATGGTGGTTTTGTAATCAGTGGTGACATCACAGTTTAGGTTTTTTTGTTTTTGTTTTTTTTTTTGCTTTTAGCACATCACTGATTACAGCCTTCGTTTTCTTTGGCTTGAAAGATGCTCATGAACTTTATTTGAAAAGATAAAAGCAATTTTTTTTATTGCATTTACATTGCAGTGACTGATTTGATCTCATGTTAACTAATGTACCATAAACTACTTAATGTTGCTGGCACAGGCGACCTTTTTAACCGCATTCGGCAGATGTACAACGACACTGTATTGATCCATTTGGCAATTAGGATGGCTTAAAAAAAAAAGAATTTCTGTATATTTATTGACAGTATGTACTGCAGGATTTCTCAGATCAAATACAATGACTGCCTGTAACCAAACGTTAATGGATTACTCTCCGGGTCTTCTGTATATAGTGCTCCTGTATATGCTTGAGTGCACTTGATTTTCTCCCTGGTACAATTAAGAAGCGATGCATCTTTTATATGAAAACGAATCCCCAACTCAGGGCTTTAGGTTCACATGTGAATACAGAAGCATTAAATTTACATGCATTAAACGAAAAGTGCTAAACTAAGTGCTCCCTTTGCACTCATAACCTAACCTGATTTTATTTGGATTAATCCCAGGCCTTTGAATTGTTAAAAGCACCCTGAGTTGGTATTGAATCTCCCATTGCAGCCTAACAAAAACATAAAATGTTCGTTTCTATCATAGAACACCTGTTTTTAGCTGATGAGATATTTTTTAAAAGGAATGAAAATGATCACAGTCCTTTTAAATCTGATTGCTCGTGGTTTAAATTAACAGAAGAACATTTAGCAGACTATCAGCAATGACGTTCTGCATAATTGAAATGAATGTAATGTTATTTTATATTCAGCTTGACTGAATTTGGCCAGCGGGATCGAAAGTATGTTGTGTATTTGTAAATACAGTTTGAACATGTCACAATGTAGAAAGTCAGTGCCATCATCACCTTCCCTTTGTAAAGTGACATTCTTTTTCACTTGTTTTGTTTTCGCCAGGCAGTGTGAGATACTATAGTTAAGATAACTGTGAATGGTCACTGGGGGAGCAGCTGTTCAGATTGCTATTTGCTCCTTGTTGTTAGGACTGGAGCTTCAGGTTTTGGACTTGGTTGATGCTGTTTTCAAACTGAATGTATGATGCAAATAACAATAAAATTACACTACTTAAGAAGCAGGTTTGTGTGGCTTCAATTTCAATGATAAAGTGTCTCATAAAGTGCAGTTTTGAAATGTAATTCCTCATCAAGTAATTGCAGCTGGCTCTTAAAGGATCCTTAATTGCAGCTAAGACAGAGCTACTTAATGAGTTTGAATTGCTTTATTAGCAGCCAAAACGATAACAGCTTGCACTGTGAAACCCTGCAGCTCATCATCTGTCTGAAACAAGCTGTTATAGCTGATATTTCTCTTAGCTACGCCCTCCCTTTAAGCCAAACTTTGGGTCTCCTCTATATAGGAACTCTTCCTATTGGCTTCCCCTAGCAAACAGAAGGTTTAAATGGCAGGTGGGCGGGCCTTTCTTCCCCATTCCGATTCTCGGTTTGAACTTCAGGAGCTTGTCTTGACCACATCTACATTCTTAAATGCACTGAGTTGCTGCCATGTGATTGGCTGATTAAGTATTTGTATTAAAAAGCAGTTGAACAGGTGTGCCTAATGAAGTGGATAATGAATGGAGGTCTGTTTCTGCAAAATGTCTAAATGATGGTTAGCTAAATTATCTATGAATTGAAATGCATCAGTCTACAAGTGACATCATCATATCAATAACTCTGCATCTACAACACAGAAAGTGTTACTAGCCTATCTCAATTTCTGAATATTATTTTAAAAAGTTATTAATCTCTATTTTCAGCAAATTAATTGGAAAGTAAATGAAAAATTTCAAATAAAGCGCAAAAGGATACCCTAATTTTTGTTGGTAATGTAGTGTTAACTTGTGTAAGGAACAATTTGCCCCTGTACGGCACAATAAAGAACTGTGCTGCAAGAAATGCCACACAGTTATTGCTGCAATGTTTTACTCTTAATATTGCAAATAAAATAATAAATTTCATAAAATAAAAACATGAGGTTAAATTTTTTAAAGACTGTGGGAAACCACAGAAATCCTATAAAACCCCTAACAGGCGTATTTTTGAATAAGCCAGTGAAAGTAATGGACTTTATTTTATTGAACTACATGACCCACAATGCAGCACTAGTCTATGATGGTTACGCACAGGGCCCGCGTCGCGCCAGACAGGGGGGGAAATTACGACTTTGCGCATGCGCCACATCTATGTTGTTGTTTGTAAGATGGCGGCGCTCGGAGATACCTCAGCTCCGGGGGTGAACGGGTTAATACAACAATTCACAGCAATAACAGGTAAAAATAACATTTTATTAAGCGTTTATTTCACCGAGTGGATTTGTGTGCTCATACGGGACCACTTCCCTCGCTGGGTAAATCATGAAATCCGTGCGCAGATGAGAAAAAGGGCGCTAAGTGTTGCTCTTGCCCCTGCGCTGCCAGTGGTTTGCAGAGGGGAAAAGCACAGCCAGTTATCAGCTAAACTCAAGTGAAAGACTCAGAAAATGGACCTTAAAACCGCCAGCTTTGAAATTTATCTTTAATGATCACTTTTAAAATGTCTGCTTTTGTTTTTAGTCCTCGTTACAGACACTATCTTGCTAACCTAGAGCGTTTTATGTGCTCCTTTTTTGCGTGGCGTGTTTCTCGATAATGTGGAATGGAGGTCGGCTGTTCAGCGTTTCCCTTCTTCATCATCACCAGCTAGGCTTCATGTTGTTACTATCACTACGACTGTGGCTGTGGTCCCAGCCACTCTTTAATGGTCACACTTTGAGGACTCAGATTGTCGGTACAGACGCTGTCTGTAGTTTATCGGCACTTTGACACAGTGGACGGTGTTTTTAGTTATTTAACGGTAAAGAAGAGGGAGACTCAGTTCAGGGGCTGCTACTTGGAAAGTGATACGGACATGCGCAGTACAGACAGAAAGCTCATTGTCGCCCCGCAGCACTGCGCTTAGAAATACTACAGGTTCATCCAGATGTAGAGTTTCCAAATCAATTTCATGCTTTTTGTGGACAGCGTAGATGTATGACATTAGGACATTTGTGCTCTATTCAGGTGCTTTTTGCACATTTTAGTTTGTTTACCACTCATCGCATGGTATGTACGGTATATTTCCGCCCACTAAACGGCAGCCTTTTCTGAACTGAAAGCATTTTCCTTTCGTGAGCTGTCACTAAGTTGTTTGGCTATAATTCATTACGCTATAACGATCTGATATTAATTTAAGGTACACGTTATTTCCTCCCAAAGTTGGGGAAATTAAGTTAAACCAGTATAACACGTCAAATTTGTCCATTCATAAAGTTACATGTGGTTGTATTTCATAGGACTTAGGGATTTTCACACTAACAAGCCTGTTTATGTTGCTTGATAGTAAAACGCCTTAAACCCTTTGGTGAATACTTAAAACATGTTAAACAGTACTGTATGTACTCATAATGTTTAGTAAGCTGGTTATAACTTTACTTTGGGACTCTAAGTGGAATGACTAAACATAAAATAGTGAAGTATGAAGTTTAAAGCATCTTTAATGATGTCAGTGTCGCTATTTGCCACACGCTGTGCACTGCTTTCATAATTTCACACACTTGTGTGGTGATGGCTGGGTTTTGATAGGATTTTATTGATACTGATGCCAGTGTCAACTTTGTTGTTTCCCTTATTATATTCTTGGTTGGGTAAAGTAGGAAAAAAGACGTGTGATCCAGGAGGGCAAAAGGTCATGAGTTTGATGTGATCAAGGTGCTTCCTGGGTACTCCAGCTTCCTCCCACAGTCCAAAGGCATGCATATTAGGTTAACTGTTGCTTCTCTTGTAAATTGATTGTGGGTGTGAATGTCAGTGTTATCCCTGCAATAGACTTGCAACCTGTCCAGGGTGTATCCTGCCTCTCTATGACAGCTGATAGGCCCCAGCCCCATGTGACCCCGATGATGGGTGGATGTATGATTTTGTGATGTACCACTCTCAGAAAAACATTCAAGCACTGATCAAAAATAATAATATAGTAAAATATTACTAATAGAAGAATGGTAAAAATGAATTAGAACATTTGAAACCAGTTCTGGCTTCTCCTACCTACACATGTGGCCACCACATCTTAACCAGTTATATCAAGTAACCAGGGACAATCCTGAAGACAAATTATGCATGTTACTAATATTTTTTGATGTTGGTAGGAAAGTTTCAAGAAACTGTTGTACAGATAGATAGGATAGGACATTTACTTTCACAAGCTCTTATATTGTAAGGAGTAAGAGTTTCTCAAGTGATTTCCTAGAAAATTTATTGTTACCACACCAATACTATTAGAGCCTGACTGATGTAGGATTTTTTTTTAAAGACTGATACTGAATATACTGATATTTGGTGATTTAAAAAAAAAAAAAAAAAGCTGGTATATCGGCCGATATTTTGTTATGTGTAGGTACTTACTAAGTCCTTACTAAGATAGTATGACGATGCAGTTTAAAAACAAACTTACTGGCACAAGAAGTCGTGAATTACTCCTTTACACTCTGCTCAGATCAGCTCGTTGTGTTTGTGGTGTTTTAAACACGTGTTGGCAACAGGAAAATTGCCCTCTAGTGGATAAACTATACAACATCATGACTCATAGCATGGTTAAAGCATGTTTCTCCCATCTCTTCTTCCATCCATCCATTCTCTTTTGCTTATCCTGTTCAGGGTCATGGGAGGGCTGGAGGCAGGGTACACCCTGTACAGGTTGCCAGCCTGTCGCAGTGCTAACACAGAGAGACAGACAACCTGTCACATTCACACCTATGGGCAATTTAGAGTCTTCAATTAACCTAACCCCAGTAACTGCATGTCTTTGGACTGTGGGAGGTAACTGGAGTATCCGGAGGAAACCCACGCAGACACGGGGAGAACATGCAAACTCCACACAGAAAGGCCCGGGCCAAGGTGGATTCGAACCAAGATCTTCTTCTTCTTTAATTTTATTAATTTTTTTTATTTATCGGCTGGTAAATAAAAATTATTTGCCGATATTGATATATCGATAGCTAATATCGGTCATCTGATATTGGGCTCTAAATATAAGGTCCCAGTATGAAATCCTCTGTGTTACTCATTAAACTGTAAACTTTTGTAAAGGTCAGTGCGTTCGTGTTTAGTAATAAATGTCTAACACTCTTCCAGGGGCCACAGAGAGCGTAGGAAAACATATGCTGGAAGCATGCAACAACAACCTGGAGATGGCCGTGACCATGTTTCTGGATGGAGGCGGGATCGCAGAGGAGCCCAGCACTAGCTCCAGTTCTGTGGCATCAAGCAGCAGAGCGCCCTCAACAGAGTAAGCTGTGACGTTTCTCAACAGACTTCTCTGATTTGCTCCTTATAGTTTCTCCTAGCTTAGAATGTCTGTTAACAATAAGCTGAAAAGGAGAAGAAAAAGTTCCTTGTTATAGTAAATGCTGATTGTTTGTAACTTGATTATAGACGTTTTGCAGTTGATTGCTTTTCTGCTTAGAATAACTCCGTATATGTTGCCTTCATGCTTTCCTCAGTGAAGTGCGAGCACCAATTCCCCAGAAGCAGGACATATTGGTGGAACCAGAACCACTTTTTGGAGGTACAGTGCTGCTTCTTTTGTTTTCCCTGTTTCAGGTAAAGAACAAAACTTTTATTATTTATTTATTTATTTGCATATTACATCCATTCAGTGCCAAAGCGAAGAAGACCTGCTCGATCAATATTTGATGGTTTCCGAGACTTTCAGACAGAAACAAGTGAGTGTTTTCTAAAAAATTTAAACTTACACAAATCAAATGTTTAATAAAAACCAGCAATGAAGTCTGTCTCATATTTCTGTTGTGGTGTCTTAACTTCCAGTAGTGACTGAATGAACGTTTTTCTGTTCCTAGTACGCCAGGAACAGGAGCTGCGTAACGGTGGAACCGTGGATAAGAAACTGAGCACCCTGGCAGACCTTTTCCGTCCTCCCATTGAGCTCATGCACAAAGGCAGCTTTGAGACGGTGAGGAGTCACTCACCGGACACTGTAGCCCACACCTTTATTCGTTCTGTGTGAACTTTCAGCAAAATTTTAGATGATGACTGAGTAGGTAGATGGTGAAAACCTGCAATTTCATTCCACCTCGCATACCACTGATTTACAAACCTGTTTCCAAAACAGTTAGGATGAGTGAAATGTGTATAAAAGCAGAGTGCAATTAATAAAACCATATATTTGATTGGTAACAGTGAAAAGACAACACATCAAATTTTTTAAAATAGCAGTTAGTTCAAAACAACAGGACACCAGGCGTAAACATCACTGGTTAATCCTAAATGATAATAAAGCAACATGCCACCATTCAGTCAACATATTTTAACATTTAGCAATATGGTGCACATATTGTAACAGCCCGGCTTCCCCCCCAAATATTTGGCAACATTAAAAGGAGGCCCTGAACTCCCGAGCAAAAGTGAAAATGATGAGTGATAAACACACTCCGGTCCCAACCTTTCTGAAATGTGTTGCAGACATCACATTAAAAAATTAGCATATATTTTTCAAAAACAATTTATTACTTTCCACATTTAATTGAAAATATTTCAATTACAACAAATCAAAAGTAGGATTTAAATGCATTGGAAGTAATCACACTTTTCTGCAGCATCCCACTTTTTTGGAAGTGGGTTTGTGCATCGTTATAGCTGCTTTTCATTAAGGGACATATGTTCTCTTGGTTAATTTCATTTGTCCTCCACCAAGGAGCAGATGTGTTCTGGGTTTAAATCAAGACTTGCCAACTTAATGGTTTCCAGCATACAGCAAATCTGTCTGTCTAAATTATGAATTCACTCTAATTCCTCGTGTCTTTCTTTGTGTTTATAGGCTAAAGACTGCGGACAGATGGAGAACAAGTGGCTAATGATCAACATTCAAAATGTTCAGGACTTTGCCTGCCAGTGTCTGAACAGGGATGTGTGGAGTAATGATTCAGTGAAGACGATCATCAGAGAACACTTCATATTCTGGCAGGTATGCATTTTCAGTGTGATGTTCACTTATTTTGAGGTAACACTGGTTAAGTGTTAATGTTGCCTTTTACTTCATTTTTCATCCATCCATTCTTTCTGTGTGGAGTTTGCATATTCTGACTGCACCTGTGCGGGTTCTCTCCGGGTACTTTGACTTTCTCCTATAGTCCAAAAACATGCATGTAAAAAGTTTCGTGTTGGGGGGGGCCGC
>JAVDPK010000858.1:1528053-1542031 GCA_034780415.1 Cichlasoma orientale | reverse complement strand
ATAGGATTTACTCCTATTGTGAATGTTACACTTTTAACATACCTTCACTTGCGGCTCAGTCTCTAGCACTGACACAATCAGCACCTCTGGTTTATGGCACCAGAGTACTTGAACAAATGCCATGCTTAATTCATGCAATGACTACAGCAAGCCAAGTAAAAGGAACATTTAGCCTACATCTTCACTACAATAACGAGCAGACGGGCCGGCTGCCGAACAGTTGAGACTGTCATGAACGTCTGCTGTGCGTAGGTGTCACTGCAGCCACATGATTGGATTGTACGCGTTCTAGTTCGGCTGTTATATAGCAAATGATTGGCTGTAGACATATATGTCTCTCTGTGTTAGTCCTGTGACAGACTGGCAGTGTACCCCACCCGGGGTAGGCTCCAGCCTCACTGCAACTCTGAATTGGATAAGCAGAAGAAAATGGGTGGATGATTGTGTAGAGGTGTGGCGGGAGGAGGGTTCTAAAGCTGTCCAGCAATGTTTGCATTTAACGTGCAGTATTGGCAGACTGTAAACCCAGTTAAGGACCCCCTACATGGCTGAAGACGGAGGTTAGCTCACACTCCAACTTTTAACGAGGGGTCCATGTGTGGTTCCAGTCGTCCACTCCTTAAGTGTGGTTACATTGCAGCTCAAATGACTCACCCCAAGGGGTAAAACAAGCCAGATTTAAGAGACTATAAACGGCAGGTATGAATAGTTTCTGTATTCCATTGTGCACTTTTTCCTCTCCAGGTATATCACGATAGTGAAGAGGGACAAAGATACATCCAGTTCTATAAGCTGAACAAGTTTCCCTACATTTCTATCCTGGATCCACGTACAGGTGAGTATTTATGGGAGGCTGATCACAGCTGAGGGTTTGCTGACGTACGAATGAACACACTCAAACCATTTAGTTGTTACCAGCTAATCAAGAAAACAAGTGATTACTGACAAGATTAAAGAACAGCTCTCACTCTGAGAGGCTTATGAAAGCTGTTGATAATATTTCTGTTATAATTGCACTGGAAGAGGATGCCTGCATGCATCGTTTTTGGAAGATGGAAACAGTGTTATGGAAAGCAATTTAAATGTCAGTGGTTCACAACAAGCTTGAATAACAGTGTGTGTCAGGCATTCGTGTATCAAGAAATGGGATTGATATAATACTAAAACAATGAAATATTGAGTCTAGCTGTGTACATCAGCAGTGGATCACACTGTAGATGTACACAGTGGATCTGTCTTTTACCTATAATTAACTATTTAATTATTAATTGCTTTCGGTGCGTGTGATTATTGATCTGTTCTGTTCAAACCACGTTCACTTTAGGTCAAAAAATGGTGGAGTGGAACCAGCTGGATGTGGCATCGTTCCTGGAGCAGGCGACTGGCTTCCTGGCAGAGCACGGGCAGCTCGACGGGCCATCCTGCCACGCACCTCCTGCCAAACGAGCTCGCTCTGTGGGTCTTTCATCTCATGTGTCACCTCTAATTCTCTTTATGTTTCTGCTCTAATAAGAGCTCCTCTTTCCTGCTGTGACTCTGCTGGAATTTCCTCAGCCACACATCTGATCAGTTTTAGAAGCATCTGGGATGTTTGTTAGAATTTTGCATTACAGCTTCAACATTTGGTCAAGTGTCATGCTATCATCAATATTAGCACTCTGATATTTAATGTTGTAAGTGTCACGCAGCCATCCATAATGTATTGGGTCTTTGTGTTATTTTTCCCAGCTCTTTGATAGCTTTTCTACAATTGTGCACTGTGTTTTATCCTTTAGGAAAGCTTAATTGATGCCAGTGAAGACAGTCAGTTGGAGGCAGCGATCCGAGCTTCCCTGCAAGAGACCCACTACGAGTCCTCAAATGTCCCCGAACCCCCCGATTCTCCCCGATCAGACGACGAATCAGACGCAGAGCCTTTCTCTGACAGCGAGGGGCCCTTTTCTGTTGATGGCTCCGACAGCGAGACGCCAGCACCGCACGAAGAGAAAAGTTTGACCGGCAAACACACGGTGGCCCCTTCAGCCTCTGCAGCCCAGCCACGTCTTCATCCCGATAGTTCCACTTCTTCTCACAGAAAATCGCCGTACAAAGAAAACAACCACAGTCACAAGAAAGAGGAGAGCAAAAAGAACCACCTGGAGCCATCGGCTGCTGGTCCTCGTCATCCTCAGCCCGATTCAGACTCTGGAGGGAACCACTGTGGCCCACTACCCGAAAGCGCTGGAACTTCGAAGATCAGCACCACCACAACCTGTGACGTGGACTGTCCTGAGGACAATGGTACGACAAATGAAAAACCTTTAGATTTCAAGAATGTGGGTGTCTCTGTGCTAATATTAGTAGTAATGGGCAGAAAATCAACAAGCTTTAGGTACCAGTGACAGAAGGGATGAATTCTAGTTTAACAACAAAAGACAGGATTTTAAAAGTCTTCTTGTTTTATCTTTCATTGCAACTAGAACAAGGTAAAAAAAAAAGTCTACGGTGTTTGAAGAGCCCCCTGTGCTGACACATATGTTGTGCTGCTGGATGGACTCCTTTCAGATAAATGTAGTCAGGCCTAGTCTGATGCACGTAGACAGACCCTTAAACTGACTGTGCTGTTGTGTGGGTGTTGACTATTCAACATTTCGAGCTCCGGCGACCCCGTTTGATCCCTTTGGCTGAATTCAGCACTACTTAAAGTTCAAAATGTGTACCATGTCTGACCAGTGAAGAGTGATACCGAGTACTAGACGTATATTATGACCCACTTTTAAGTGAACCGTCAAGGCCACACTCAGAATCACATGCTAAATGAAATACTAATGTCAAACATAACCTCATAATAACATCGTTAATGGCGTGTGAAGCCCTGATCTCATACATTTACCTGTCAAACTGATTTTCCTCGTCACACTTACTAATTTCGGTGCTCTGTAGAGTTTTTGACTGTTTCTGCAGTCACATCCCTGCAGAAGTTGGTGGTTGCGTGTTTTGACTTTATTATTTTTTTTATTATAAAGCGGGAAGATGTCGTCGTCAGACTGTCCATCCGTCCGTGAGGTTTTACCTTTCCGGTCTATATACTCCAAATCCACAAAGAGTAGAGCCATGAAATTTAGCATACGTGTTCTTTACTCTGCAAAGATGTGCAACACAATGTTTATTATAATCCTGGGTGTTGAGTACCCTTGGTACAGTTTGGCTGTATTTATCTCAAGTGGAGAGTAAACGTGGAGGATTTCAGGCCTCCAAATTAGGGCAGAATAGTTTTGCAGAGGGTAATAAGATGTTATGAAATGGGGCTGTAATGTTACCCAGACTTCTAAATTTATTTTATATTTTTATTGGAGGATATTGCAGTCGGTGATGGATCTTGTTTACTTTGTCCTGCCAGTTTCAACAGTTGGGAAAGCTGGACATGTTTATTAGTTGTTGAAAAATGTTTTTTGTTTCACTTGTCTTTTCTGGTCACAGTGTGGTGTAACACCTGACTGTCACCAGACACCCTACTCCTAACCCTAAATGATGACTATAGCCACCAGTTATGAAGCCTCAAGCTGAGCGTTTTTCCCATCGCCATCTTGGTGTTTTGAAATGGCTTGTCATTGACAAGTCTTTAGCCAGTACTCGGAATAATCCTCCCTTTCTGCCTCGGCAAAATGAACTTTGTGTTTTATTCTGTGTGACCAGAACTAGCGATTTAGCCCGTAAAGTCATCAGGAGAATGTTTAATGAAGTCACAGAGGAAGGGAAGCGAGAACCGTTTACTTATAGGCTCCTATAGAATCGAACCAGAAGAGTCGCCCTCTGCTGGCCATTAAATAGAGTGCAATTAAGGCAAGCGTCTGCCAGAGTAGTTATACCTGTGTATGTGCTTTAGGACGGAGTAAGAAATTGAAACACTGACGGTCAGCTGGGCACACGGGTGTGACAGGTGTCACTTGTTAATCCAAAGGTCAATCCATTATTTATTTGTCTTCTGTGTTAACTTGTCTATTAACAAAATGTAAGAATGCTCTTTGTGTGTTCAGACAGCATCAACTTAGAAACTTACTGTTATTGTTTTGTTTTTCATAGGTCCCAAAGCCAGGTTGATGCTCCGCTACCCAGATGGACAGAGAGAGCAAATTTCCTTGTCGTCTAAAGCAAAACTTTTGGTGCGTGAACCTCATAATTATTTTTGTAATGCCTAATAAAAATGATTATTAAAATTTTTGAAAATAACATGTTGTTACTTTCTACATAATACTCTTTCTTTAAGGCCCTGGTAAGACACGTCCAGTCCAAGGGTTACCCTAACGAACGCTTCGAACTCGTCACCAACTTCCCCAGAAGGAAGCTCGCCCACTTGGACTATGACATCACACTGCAGGAGGCGGGGCTGTGTCCACAGGAGACTGTATTTGTGCAGGAGAGGAACTAGCCTTCCAGACGCACTCACTTTTTGCTTGTCTGTATCTCTGGTAGACCTCACCCTTTCACCAATGATGTGGGATGATGTTACTGGCCTTGATCCCATAACCTTTTGTTCTGGAGGTGGCCCCCATTTTTGCCAAGACAGCTATGGGTGGATGGGCTACTTTCATCGCCACTCCACTAGTCCGAATACTGACGTCTCTACTGACAGCCTAATCCCTTTGTAGTGCTCTACAATTGGCCAGTAAGATGTAGTGGAAGCCAGCACTCTTTAATGTTTTTAATACAGTATATACTCTGCTCTGATGTAGGCCTCGTTTAGTTTTGAACACTGAGGCATATCAGAATAGATTATATATCATACAGCTCATCTTCAGTTTAAAAAAACAAAACAGATAATAGATCACTAATCGAGGATGGGCCACCAGGGACTTGTACAAAAAGACTTATACCTCCCAGAAAGGACATTAAATCAGTCAGAGTTTATTTTCTAGCTGTTCTTGTTATTTTCTCTACCTGGGACAGGTAAAGGGAGGCTCATTCTTGTTTATTTTGACCCAAATTTGGTCTCTCACTCAGTCATTGTTCAAACAGTTGTAATTATTTGGAAAGCAGGGGCGCCAAGAGGCGAGGTCCAAAAATTACAAGTCGTGAAAATGTGTCTTTTGATACAGAAGGGAATGAATAAAAGGTGGTACATCTCATCAGTCACACCTACACTGTACAGAGATGGCTTAGAGAGACTGATATTTCGATGTAGTCATTGTTTCCTTTCTTTTTTTTATATGCTGCCAAGAAAATATGCTGATGTTGAAATATAACCACCGGAAAACCAAGGGAGGTTCTGCTTTGTCTTTTATTTTTATGGTTTGTGTGACTTTAAATTAAAGTTAAAACCCAAAACAGTCAAACAGCTAACAGGGAAAAAAAAACCCTGCCAGAGTCAGCTGCAGCAACTTGGAACACAAATGTGTAGCGCACCTTACAGCCTAAACAGGGTATGTTAAAAGGTGAAGCATTTTTAATATGTCCATGCTAAGTTTCTTTTTTGACATGTTTTTCTCCTGGGGGATAACATCAGTTAGTTATAACAGCTATAACAGATTCAGGGGATCAGGGGTTTCCAGCAAGGTTTGCTGTCTCCTAGCACAGTCTTGAGAGTGTGGAGGAGATACCGTGAGACAGGCCAGTACACAAAGAGAGCTAGACAGCCACAGAAAGGCATCAACTCAGCAGCAGGACTGGAATCTGGTCCTTTGTGTGAAGAGGAAAAGGTGGAGAGCTGCCAGCGCTCTACAAAATGATCTCCAGCAGGCTACTCACGTGCGTGTTTCTAATCAAATGTCAGAAAGTGTCTTTGATGGTGGCGGGAGGGCCCAACGTCTTTTGGTGTGGTACCTGCACTCACAGTACAGCGCTGTGCAGCTCGATTGGCGGTCATCAGAGAACAGCAGAGCTTGCAGGTCAGCCACGGGAGCCCCGTTCTCTTCATAGATGAGAGCAGGATCACAGGGACCACGTGTAACAGACATGAAATAGTGTAGCCACTGTGGCAAACATCCAGCATGACTGGTTTGGCAGTGGGTCAGTGATGGTCTGGGGTGGCATTTCCCCAGTGGGTCACAGACCTCCACGTGTTAGCCAGCTGCTGTTAGGTACGGGAATGAAATCCTCAGGTTTATTGTCAGACCTTTTGCTGGCGCTGTGGGCCCTGGGTACCCCCTGGTGCAGGAGAGTGCCTAGCCTCATGTGGCCATAGTGTGCAGGCAGGATGATAAAGGCACTGATGACTCTGACTGGCCATCACATCTGCCTAGCACATGATTTATAAGTGCAACCAAATAGTGGCACAGATTATCCAGTAGCTCCCCGATGCTCTGATCCAGATCTGGGATGAGCTCCCCCAGGACATCATCCACCATCTCACCAGGAGCACGTTCAGACTTAAGTGCACGCAGCCACGTGGGGGGGGGTCATAAACTACTGAGCTCCATTTTGAAGTCATTTCAATGTGATTTTGAATCCAGCATTCAAATTTTGGTTTCAGCTGGCTGCTGTTACCTCATTTTGCTTTCAACAAATTACACAATGTATGTCAAGATTTTCAGCTTGAATATTTTGTCATCAAGACCCGAAGTGTGACTTAAGGGTTCCCTTATCTTTTTATTTTTATTTTTTTGAGCAGTGTGCTTGGATACTATTGTGCTGTTAGGCTGTTAAAGACCTGTTCATTGTGTCTGTTCAGAGTAAGCAGCTTTGTGTTTCTTCATATGGACAGATGGTGGTGATAACGTACCTAAAATACCAACAGGTCCCCCCAAATAAGTCAAAAAGACCACTGAGCAGTGTAAAAGTTTTTTTTTTCTTTAAATCAGTGTTCAGTTTTCCAAAAATTTTATGAAGTAGAAAATAAACACACAGATTCACATGTTTGGCGGCAAACCACTAAGTCATGCATGTGCTGCACTGTTGCGGTGGTTTGTGTGGGGTAGGAGCTGCTTCCCTTCTGTATCTGAGTTTCTCACTCACCACTCCAGACCTGGAAGAGCAAAGGGGGATGTGCTGTTCCACGTTACTTTAAAAACATCTGAACATTTTTGCTTTGAATGGCCTTTGAGGGTCCTGCAAAGGATTTCTTCCACTGTGACAAAATGAATGTTTTTTTTTTTTAATTCTGTCCCCGAATCCAAACGTTTCCATGGTGAATAAGAAGACAAGAGCAATGAACTGAATTCTTTGCGTGACAGGAATTATTTCCAATTTGATGGGTTGAAATATTGTCTGTCACACACGCTTAGAAATAAATGTCTGGTCATTTTAAACCAATACGTGACTAGTATTTTTAAAGCGGAGTAACACATCTGTTTACCGATTCATAGATCATATCTAGATCTTTTCAAAAGAAGAATCACTGGACAACATTTTAAAATTCCTGATTTTTTTTTTTTTTTTTTTTTAATGCTCCCCATTAAATAAGCGCTCCACTCTGTAATATCAACAGAGTCTGACGGGGACAAGGGTCAGAGGTGAAAGAAGACAACGCGCAGCTGTGCAAACAGATCACTCCCCTCACTGTGTGGATGTTACAGTATGAGACATGCGTTCCTTCACAGCCTGCTTTTTGTGTAAAGGACAAAGGGTGGGCGAAGGGAAAATGTGTTGCTGAGTAAAACAGAACAAGTGAACCCGTTTCCCCCCCCGTGCAACAGATCATTAACCACATCGGGAGTTTCACAAGCTGAGATTGCTGTGCTCCAAATCTCATCTTCAGAGCGGGAGACTCTTTAAAACATGGATCTGTGTTTTCACTTTGTCGGTCTTCAGTGAATGTTTTTTTCTTTTGTTCCTGCTGAATTTCTGGTGCAGAAAGGAAACACTTAGAAAGCTGATTAATCAGAGCTGAAACTGTCGTGAGGCAGCAGGACGGCAGCCTGGCCTTGTTTGCTGAAAGGGTTTGTCTGTTGCATAAAAGGCTGCTGACCCCAGCTGTCTGATTACCTCTTAGTTCATTCTCAGAATGAATCAATACCAGTTAATGTGTGATCAGTGAGTAATCTTGGGCCTGATTTTAGACATAAAGTTCAGTTCACACGTCACAGGAACCAGCACTCAGACTGATCGTAGCCTTCTGCCTCCCCCGAGGAGCTTTTCCTGAGTTTGAAAAACGTAGAGGAGCTCCAATGAAGATGCTGTTTGCGCTTGATGAGCGCAGGAGACTGAAATCAAGAAACCCGCATCAATTTTGAACTGTGATTTATTCCTTGGTTGTCCCCATTTTATGACGTGCAATATCAAATTGCTGGAGAGCCCATTAATATAAAGTTCCATTTGGTTTTAGACCCTTGCAGGTTTTCCACATTTTTTCTTTCATACTCTTCCTTCAGTCTTCTTTCATTTTCTCACAGATCAGTCCACAGACCCCACTGCCACCAGAACTGTGCAGACTCTTTTACGTCTAATCTGACCTACAGTGCCTGTTCTTGGGTGTAATTAGTGGTTTGCACCTTGTTGTAAACTCTCTGTCCTTACAATCATGTAGCCATTACTTCATTCGAGACTTTTATAATAACACTCCCACTTCTTTGAGAGGATTCTTGACTCCGTTAGAAGCTTTTTTTCTTAACCATGAAAATCTGTCTTCTTTCGGGCCTTTTGCTGTTGCTGAGCTGGCCCGTGCATTCACTGTTTTTAAGAATGAACCAAATTGTTGATTTGGCCACGTCCCAGAGTTTTTCCTGTCAGCCTAATAATGGCCTCCTTCGCTTACATCCAACTCTTTGGACCTCATATTGAGAGTGCCAGTGAGCAGCTGCCAAAAAACGTTCAACACTTTGAATAAACGCCAGATCTTTTGCTAAATGTGTCATGAAATGAGGAGGGAACAGGCCTCGCCTGGCCGTGAAACTGCTTGTCAATCATCCAATTACTTTTGAGCCTCTGAAAATGGAGGTCTGTGTATAAAAACGTCGCTGTAAATCCTAAACGGCTACTACAATAATTTTGCTAAAGATCTTGAATTAAAGCTGAAAGTCTGCACTTCAATCACTTCTCGATTGAAGAGTGTTTATTTAGCCTCCACTGTGGTGGTGTACAGTTTGTCCACCAACTCCTGGACTGGACTGTATAACAGAAAAACACGTCTCCTTCCACTTTAATGTCAACCTGTACTGAGGGTGTAACAAAACTCACCATTTCTATCACTAGCTAACATCATAATATTAAAAAAAACCTGAGGAGCCAGTGCTTTTGCTTCCTGGTGGAGATGATGGATGTGTTTTTCTGGAAACTGACACTTTCTGAACGTGTATTCGTCATGTGTGGGCATTAAGATGAATCATTACTGGCTGATGTGTCACGGTTAACTCCACTTTTACCTCTCAGTCAAATGCCCGCCTTGAAAACACCTTCACGTCGTACAGTAAGCGTACCAACACGAGCTGCATGCAGTGTTTCACCGGCGTCTGAGGGGGTTGTTGCATGCACGGTCAAACAAAACCTTAAAAGCAAAGACCAGCATTAAAAAAAAGCATCTCTTCTTGAGGCTTACCCTTTTGTGCAGACTGCGGTACTTTGTTATCCCCCCAGCTGTGTGTGCTCTGGGAGAACAGTCATGGATGATAAGCTTATCTGCTCCCATTCAACACAGAATGACTTAGCGAATGATGATCTCTGATATGCAGTCAGCCCTGTGTTTCAGAAAGTTAAATCACAAAGATAATTAAATGCGCAAATACAAATGCAGAACTTAATTGCGTGACTATTTTAGCCGGAATTGTTTCCCGAGGGCTCGAGAGGAATTCTGATCTCATAACAAGAAACAGTCCAGCTTGTGAAAGATCTCTGGACAGGTGTGTTATCAAGAGACGTCGCAACCCACCTTTTTTGCTGAGCGAGGTGTCGGCAAAGACCGACAAGAGCACAGCATTCGAACTCGGCTGCGGACTCGCGAGGCAGATAATGAGGCCTAAAATCAGTCAAGATCAATGGCAGACCTCAGGGGTCCACAACAGTCATCCGTATTCCTTCAGGTTCATCGGGTTTGTTCGGGCTCATAACACAAAACAAGATGAGAAAATAAACAACCTTTGCATCAAATACTCCATCAAATCAACTGCATGTACAGTGTTTGTCCAGTGTATACCTAATAGAAACACACTGCACACTCCAGTAATAGAAAGCGTTACTTACAGACAGAAATGTTCCATCTAAGGCGCCGTCTCATCTTATTGACCTTGACTCCTGTTTCTCTTCCTGGGCTTTAGTCCTGCAATTAATACAATAATTCCCAAAACGCTGACTGGCAAACTGGCACTTCCTGGACTCTGGCCTTCTCTGTATTATTGGGTGATGGATTTTTTTTACAAGAAAGCCCTAATTTGTTAGAATTTATAACACCACCTCCTCCTGTGTCCTGACCCCCTTTTTTTTGCTGTACACGCAGCTCAGCTGGAATTAATATAATGAATCTGCATACTGTTGGCAGGATGTGAAGGAACTGAAGACCTGGAGACAAAAGGAACCACCTCTTCATAAGTGTGGATAAGACAAACACCTCATATATGCTTGCCACGCATGCACCAACGCAGCCAAAGCGCTAAAAAATTGCCTCAATTTCCTGTCACCCATCTCCTCTACGTGTCCAGTGTCGTCGTGCCTCACAATCCGATGTAGTAGCTGCAGTTATGTAAGCTGTCACAAACCTGTCAACCCCTCACCTGTGATGTTTTTGTAAAGTCACAACATAGTGCAAATTGTTCGGCAGACTTCAAATCCTTTATGAATGTTCCAGAGAATGAGGAGAGGTGACGGAAAAGGTCGGAATTACAAAGTCTGTAATTATGCAGCAGAAGAAACGGGGGCTGGCAGGAGAGCAGGAGCTACTTCATTAATAGGTCTATAAAGTAAATTTATCTTGATTTTTTTCAGAACGTTCAGCTCTCAAAATAAAGGATTGCTTAATTTGCAAGCTCACCTTTGTACACATTTCAGTTTTGCTAGTTTATCTTCCAAGTCACACATTGGTGCTGATTACCTGAAAAAGAAACAGCATTTTGCAAGCTGTACTTTCCCTACTTAAATCATTTACCTGCGCTTCGTGCAAACTGACACAAACGTCAATAATAACGTCTTAAGAATGTGCACCCTATTAAGAAGTGTCATCTTTTTAGATTTAAACGTTTCTTATGACTCAGGGTTATCATGATTTTTTTTCAGCTGAACAGTGTCTACAGCAAGTCTTCTGTACTTAATCAGATACCCTGATTAAATGAAATGTAAGGTAAATTTAACCGCAGCAATATTATTTGCAGCACGCAAATTCGCAAAATTATTTATGAACATATCTGGAAGTGACATCAAAATCTCTATGATAGGTAAATAGTCTTATTTTGTCCAATAAAACAAGCATCATTTTTGTTCAAATTACCAATTTTATTAATACCTGGTTCAGATTCACAGTTGGATGCAGCCAACCTTTACACCTTTGTGATTATTGGGTCCAGTCAGGGTGCAGCCCTCCTGCCGCTCCTCCGTTCACTGGACCTCGATCTTTTTTATCATTGATTTAGGTTTTCTGATATTACCTCCGATAGCTCAAAAAGTTTTGAATTAATTCTGATAAAACTTTTTGGGGGTGTAGAGTGGGGGTCAGGTAACAATCCATTAATATTTGGCTTACGTCCACCACGGTCTCCAAGGTCAACTTAATGATTTATAGGCCAAAAATTGACAGAAGGCCTTATAACTTAGAAACTATGATTCCTAAAAGTGTGGTGTGTATTGTTAACACATAGAAAGTACCAGATAAAGATTTAAAATATGTCACATCTGACCTCTGACCTCTTCTTCAAGGTCAAACTCTGATCAAATATCTTTTATCGTTAAAACTCTGCTTAAAATTCTACTGCCTTTATTTGTATTGGCAACATTTGGGAAATGATGCTGGTATATGGGGATCCTAATTATCACATTATAGTTAATAATCACATTTGACCTCTGACCTCACTTTTACATTTCACATCTGCCTTTCTTTCAAGTTGACCCCAAAATGTTTTTTTTATCTTTAAAGAAAGTTTTGTCAAGAGAAAAAAAATGATCAGTCGGAAATATACTGCAGTATAATATAAGCTCAGCTGATTCATGCCCAGTTATTTACAAATCAATAACTATTATCCATTACCTACGCCTATATACTGTTTGTGTAATCAAAGTAAACATCTGTCACAACACCCTTATCTGATTTTTACTGCACTACTAACTTCTTAAAGTACTTAAAAAAACAAAGAAAACAACATGAATACAAATATACAACACTATTCCCCTAAAAGTAAATACTGCTTTTAAGGTAGCAGTATTTACTATACGTTTTACCTGCTTCAGCCAGATAGGACATTTAAAGTTGCAGGCAGACGCAGATTATAACACATTACAGAAGAAAGCAAGAAAAGTAGACGATGCAAAATAAAAAGTATTAGTTTTCACTTACACAGGGTGGTGTGCAGTCCTCTGAATACAAAGGCAAAGCTGTGAAAATAAGATTAGGTAATTAGGTAACTAAAAATTAAGATTATATTTAGATTACTTTCTTGTGAATGGTAAATTATTGTCTCCCAATTCCAGAAATACTAAATCATTTCTTGATACAACAATCCTTCTCATCTAATATTGAAGAATGGTGAGTTAGAGTAATGTTGCTACATTAAATATGAAATACATCCAGGATCACGTTTTGGATCTTCCAAAGTTACACCACCGAACTCACGTCATTAGCCGTGAAATGTTTGGCGAGAGGTATTAAGTGATATATCTGTATTGGATGGCTGCGAATAAAGGAAGCGGTCTCACTGGTTAAATTTGCAAATCAGCAAAAACCTTAGCTCTTGTGTTGGGTAATATTGACTCTGTAAACACAACTCCAGTGTGGGTCACACAAACGGCAATTTTTCCAAGTTAAAAAAAAAGGAGGATAAATGTAGTTTTTCACGAAGTTTGCAGCTTCTGATTTAAGCATGAATCGAAATGAATGAAATTTCATCAAATACAAAAATAAAGGAATTTTACTCATGTAAATGAGTATTTTTACATTTCTATAAATACTTCTACAAAAGGACCAAAATTCTTCTCATTCAGCCAGTTAATCCTGATACCGGAATGGTGGGATTTACTGCAGTAAAAACGGCAATAATTTACTCTTAAATGCACTTTCACGTGCAGTTTAAACACTGTCGTGTAGATTGTGTCGTCCTCTGACCAAACCTTTACCCCTCAAGTCAATCAATCAATCAGCTGCGCGTACGTGCAGCCTAAATATGGTCATACCGAAATATTTCTGATTTCAAAGAGTGCAAACAAAGTCTCAGATTATTGAATTTCAGAGAATTCCCATTATGTGGCAATTTCAGATTGCTCACGAAGCCTAATCTCTAGAGTCGTCTGCACACAAAAGTACACACATTAGGAAACCTGAGCAAACTGTGGTATTTAATCTTTTGTCCCGGTCCAGTCAGGTTAGCTATAAAAGCCCGAGCACCCTCCCAGTCTGTCTGCTCTGCTGATCCGGAGACCCCACCGCCCAACATGAAGCCTCTCCTCCTTGTGGCGCTGCTCGGACTCCTCGGTAAGGATTTCAATGCCGTGCAACTATTTTTAATCGCAGACTGACCCATCAATCTAAAGCGACATCCCTGTGTTTTATCAGCCTGCGCGTCCGCTGCACCCAGCGCTCAGAAGGTGAAATGGTGCGTCATTTCGAACCAAGAACTGCGTAAATGTACGGATCTCGTAGCAGCAGCTCCTGCTTTCACCTGTGTGAAAAAAGAAAGCATCCTTGACTGCATCATTGCGATCAAGGTGAGAACTTTTTTTTAATAATCAGAGCACCAAATTAACCTTAAGTGACTGGTTTTACTGCTTTTTATGTGTTTTTCCTTCAGTACTATCCAATAAAACCATTTTGTATATATATATACAGTATATATATATATATATATAAAATGTAACAATCCATTTGGGTGATAACGACATTAGTAAATGTACAATACTCACAGTATGTTTCATCACTGCATTCAATAAAAAACAA
>JAVDPK010000858.1:1495301-1516840 GCA_034780415.1 Cichlasoma orientale | reverse complement strand
AGCTCATTTATTTCATTTGTTTCCAGCCAGGAATGAGTCGAGAAAGAGCTGAAGCATGTTTTCCTCCTTAAACTAAAATAATTTTTTTCTTTTGTATTTTTGTGAGCTTTAACAATGATGAAGTGTAAACCTTTTAAACTGGTTAGCCATTGCCCCATGTCTTCACTCTGTATGTTAACTATCTCCAAAGTCATGATGTTGGTATCAGTTTTTCCATCCATCCATCTTTTCGATTATCCGGAGCCTAAACAGAGAAGCCCAAACCTCCCTCTCCCCAGCCACCTCCTCCAGCTTGTCCTGGGAGACCCTAAGGCATTCCCAGGCTAGCCGAGAGATATAATCTCTCCAGTGTGTCCTGGGTCTGCCCTGAGTCCTCCTCCCGGTAGGACATGCCTGGAACACCTCACCCAAGAGGCGAGTAGGAGGCATCCTTGTCAGATGCAGTGGTTCTACTTTGAGCCCCTCCCGAATGGCTGCACTCCTCATCCTATCTCTAAGGGAGAAGTCAGCCACCCTTCGGAGGAAGCTCATTTCTGTCGCTTGTATTCACAATCTCATTCTTTCAATCACTACCCAAAGCTCCTGACCATAGGTGAGGGTAGGAACGTAGATTGACCGATAAATCGACAGCTTTGCTTTCACACTCAGCTCCCTCTTTACCACGACAGACCGGTGCAGCGTCCGCATCACTGCAGACGCAGCCCCAATGCATCTGTCAATCTCCCACTCCCCTCTCCTGTCACTCGTGAACAAGACCCTGAGATATTTAAAACTCCTCCACCTGGGGCAGCAACTTGTCCCTGAGCCAGAGTGGGCACTCCAACCTTTTCCAGCTGAGGACCATGGCCTCAGACTTAGAGGTGCTGCGAACTGTTCCACTACAAGCTGGAGGTCACCACCTGATGAAGCCAACAGGACCGCATCATCCACAAAAAGCAGAGATGAGATTCTGAGTTTTTATTTTATTTTAAATTCTCTTGTATAACGTGATGTATGGCATATCATTATAGGTGTCTGGTTGAGGGTGGTGGTGATGTTGCCTTCGTCAAACACACAACTGTTCAAGAAAACAGTGATGGTAAGACAACCGCACTGACCTGCATTGTGCATTCCTATGAAATTACAGCATTTTCTAAACTTTATTCCACTTCTCTGTGCCAAAGGTAACGGTCCAGACTGGGCTCGTAATCTGAGATCTTCAGATTACCAGCTCATCTGCCCTGGGAAGGCACCAGTGGAGATCACTGAATACGCCTCTTGTAACTTGGCTACTGCGCCAGCAGACGCTGTGGTGGCTCGCCCAGAGAGCCACGCAGAGGTGGTCCGCATCCTCCAGGAGCAGCAGGTTAGTGATGAAGTTTAAGGTTTGTTACATGTACTAGAGCATGTAACATGCTGAGTGTGCTAAAGAGAAGCATGGAAAGCATGACTTTTTTTTTACTTCATTTTACTAACAAATTTATAAAAGTATTTTCTGATTCTAAAATAAATTTTTACTCCTCACTTATGCTGGAAAGTTGTTATTTGGGTTTGAGAAAACTGTGCTCTACATACCAACACAACAATACCAGTTAAGTTCTTCCCACTGAGAATTTAAATAAAGATTAAAATTGTGCAACCTCAGTTTTTCAACACTCAGTCATTCTACCATTTTCAAAAAGCAGAGTAACCTGTGTTTATTTTAGCTTGTGATGGGATGGATAACATTGTGGGAAGAATCTAAAAGTAACTTTTATTCAAATCTAAATGTTTTTAGGCCATGTTTGGACTCCAGGGCACTGATCCCACATTCAGAATGTTCCAGTCAGAGAACGGAAAGAACCTCCTCTTCAAGGACTCCACTAAGTGTCTGCAGGAGATACCAGCAGGAACAACCTATGAGCAGTTTTTGGGATCAGAGTACATGGATTCTATGAAGTTACTCAGACGTTGCAGCGATACTGCTTCAGGTTTGTACTACTCCAGGTTTTATCTAGAATCACAGGACGGAAATGAATTAACGGTAAAATGTTACACAAGATAAAATACTTTCCCGCGTGGCATTCTCATATCATTTTTGTTTGTCTCTCTTCTCAACAGATCTGGAAAAGTCTTGCAGTTTTCATTCCTGCTAGGAACGCTAATAAAGACGACTAAAAAGTGATTCAAAAACCTCACCCACTTACTTCCTGCACTCGACTCATAAGTAATGCTGTTTCTCCATTTCTGATCTTATTTTAGACCTGCTTTTAGACGCACTATCAGCACAGGGATCACACATCCTGCAAATCAACAATACACGAACCAATCGTGTCCACATGTAGTTATTTTCATGCGTCTGAATCATGTTACACTGCATTTGTCACTAGATCAACTATGTTTTGTTAACACATGCCTGACTTTTCTCAAATAAAGGCATTTCAATGCCCTTTCATGGCACAGTTTCTTACTGTATTCAATAAAAATGATGTCTTAGTCAAAATGATGTTTCTTTGTTCTTTTAAAAATTACTTTAAGAAGTTTGTACTGCAGTAAAAATCAGATAAGGGTAGCATATGAGATGTTTACTTTGATTACATGAACATGTAATCAAATAATGGATAATAAGTATTGATTTGTAAATAACTGGACATGAATAACTATAATATTATACTACAGTACATTTCTAACTAGGCAGCTCATTCTCTTTCTCTTGACAACATCTTTATCTTTCTTTAAAGATAAAAAACATTTGGGATCAACTTGAAAGAAAGGCAGATGTGAAATGTAACAGTGAGATCAGAGGTCAAATGTGACATGATATTTGGATGCAAAGTATAATGTGATATTCAGAATCCCCATATGCCAGTATCATTTCCTAAATGTTGTCAATAAAAACAAAGGCAGTAAGAAACATAGTTTTAAATAGCTCTATACAGCATTATTATCACTGTGACCTTCAGATCAATCTATTGACCTTGAAAAAGAGGTCAGAGGTCAAATATGACGATATTTTAAATCTTTATCGTGTATTTTCTATATATTGTCACTAAACACCACACTAAGAATCATAGCTTCTAAGTTATAAGGCTTTTGTCAGCTTTCGACCAATTGCTCATGAAGTTGACCTTCAAGACCTTGATGGATGTAACCCAAATTTCTAAGGAGTGTTACATGACCCTGCTCTACACCTCTATGACATGCAAACGTTACAAAAACGTAACTTCCCTGGCAGAGGTAAGGAGGTGTAGCTCAAGACTTTTGCACAGTACTGTACTACATTCCTTTACTACTGCAATGTTAGAAGCTTTGAAAACTAAACAGCTAAAATTATCAGATACATTATTACTTATGTTCTGATATTAAAAAAAGATTAACATTAGATAAAAAAATAAATAAATAAACGTCCTGTTGCTGGATATGAAATTGGGCACGTTCTCTTCACTGTTTTCTGCAGCTAATCAAAGTCCACTCAGTAACATCATCTTCTTAACAAAGTCTGCCCAACTGTGATGGAAATGCAGGCGCTCAAATGGCCATTTTCGGGCCTGTAAACACCGTAAAGGAGTTAAAGACATCATCAGTTCAGTGTTTGTTCCAGATAATGGCTCACATTGAATACTGAGGCCTCTCTCGGTTGATCAAACGAGTGAAGCTCCTGTATCACATGACTAAGGAACCCGCCTCAAATTTTAATTTCCCCGGAAGTTACCCATGCGACTCGGAGGCGTACCGGCTTCGCACAGCAGAAACATCGCACTATGGCCTCTCTCTGAGCTGCCGCACACGATACTTGTGTACATACCTAACCGGCAATCCATCACCATCGACGCCTTGATCATGGACCTGCGGTCCAGAGGCTTTTCTCGGGGCCATCGGAGTTGTCAATAGTATTCCCGAAGGACTATATTATTTGATTTTGAACACTGTCACTTTTGCACGCCTGGGGGTTTAAACCGAAGTGACAGTTGTAGCACTCTCCCCCCATCTGCCGGTTAGCTAACTAGCTCGCTAAGTCATTAGCCAAGAAAGGGCATCATTTTTTCTGTTGGAGTAAAAGGACAAGGAAACTGCAGCACCACCCTTTTCATTAACAGAAGACTAACCCGAGGCTGAATCCCCGAGTTCCTACTTTGCAACACAGTAGCTGTTAATTCCCGGTAAGAAAAAAAACCCCAGCAGTACTGCTAGTTCCCCGAGCGGGGCTTCATTTTTTGTCAAAGGCACACGGGCTGAGCAGGCCCCTGACCGTCCACACACGCCAGCAGAGCTAATAAGCTAATCCTGCCCAGAGTCCGGGTAAAACCACTTTAATTTAACACGTTTAACATCAGTTCAGTGACTTTTATTTAAAGCTGACGCTTAAATTACGACTGCGGCTGTTTTAGTTCGGCTACCTCGGTGGGCTTCGTGGGGCAGCTGCGGCTAACCCTAACGCTTGTTGGTTCTCGGTTAAAAAATAGACCTTTTCACCTCGATCTGGGTCAACATCCTTACAGTTTGACTTTAATCTAAAGTCGGGGGCCTCGGTGCCACAATATTAAGCCAAGTTAACACTGAACATCAGGTTGACTGTTTCATTCGGTGTCGCTGGGCCTGTAACACCTCCTTAGGACAGCGCCGGGCTAACTGCTTAGCTAATGTTAACCAACAATAGCATGACTGTAAGTTCACCTTAATCGTTTTCGTGTGTTGCAGCAGTGTTGACAGAGCCAACTACTTCGCTGCTCACGGGCTTTGGTTATAAATGTGTCCTCATACAATAAGCACAGTAAAACTATTCGACCGGGCTCTGTGTACGATAAGGTTAAATGTGGACTCAGCCACGTAGCGTAACTAAGTAAAATGCCTGCGATGGTGGGACACGTAACGTTACCCGGCTGTGGGCTACCAATCCAACCTGCCTCGCCGGGGCAGTTCTGGTTCGTTAGCAGGCCATTAAAATATGTGTCTTACTCTAAATGTCAGCTAAGACGGGGTCGTTTACATTTAATCGTGGATCATAAGCCTAGTAGCCATCGCTGCTGGCGCGCCATATGGAAGCGCTGAAGCCCTGTCAAAAAGAAGCATGGTACCAGCTAGCAGCTAACGATAGTCCCTGTGTCAGCAGGTGGATGTGTATGACACGTCTGCTCTTATTCAAATGAAATATATATATATATATATATATACTTTGAGCCCCCACGCACTCTTCATTTACTCTGATAAGAAAACTGTAGTTAGCATTGAGTTTTGAATGGTTTATTTGCACAACGGGGGGGGTCGTCATTGAAGCTCCTGTTCACACAGTAAATGAACTTTGACCTGAGGTATCCATGTTTTAAAAATTCACTCAAAACCAGCAGGCATGTGAGCTTGAGTTAGAAACAAATTAGCATTTGTCTCTAAGGAAGCCATTTTAACCCTTATCTACTAAAACTAAATTTTGAGTGGAAGATAAAACACATGATTGTGTTACCGGCTGATTTAATCAAGGACTCTGGGAGGGGAAAAACACTAATTGCCTTGATGTATGAACTCTAAAAAATACAAGTGAGCAAGATTGGGGAGGTGGTGGTGTTATCATAGGCGAAACTGCAGGCCACACCCTGGCTGCTTGGTTAGATGTCACTACACTAAGGTTCAACATGCCTCCCTACAGTGTTGTTCTGATATCCAACTGCAACTGCTGTAATTACCTTTTTTTTTTTTTTTTTTTTAAATGAAGATGTATAATACCAGTGCCTGCCAGTAAATACTTAGTACTACTACTACGTTTCAGCTCAAAATAATTTCATGTTTTTATTTTGACATTATCTCTTGCTCCTCCCTCCCTCAGGAAGGCTGGCACCACACCGCCACCCTAATGAAGTACCATAAAAGAACGTGAAATGAACAAACCACCACAGCCTATAGCGGGACCTACTTCCGTCCCCAATCCTGCCCCTTCCCCTGGATTGCAACAGGTGAGACCCACTAACCTGGTTGATTCATTTTTCTTGGTAGATTAGAGTTTGGTAATATCTCCCCTCTCCTGGTCTCTCCTCTTAAGGCTGCCTACGGCCCTGGACAGCCAACTTCTATTGTTTTTGCCACCCCTCCACCTCCACAAATGAACTCTGCACCGCAGCCAAGACAGGTATTGTTCACAGCATGCTTTCTGTTAAGTATTAGTTTGTGATATGTTTGAGAACCCTTTCTTTCCTGCTCTTTCACAAAGATTTCTGACATGGCTTCTTCTGCTATATGGCTTTACCTCAATGTATGTGTTTATAGCCTTTATTTGCCATCTTTATCCTTGAATGTCAATCTTGACTTCTTTCCTCTCTTCTGCTGTCCTAGTTTGCTACTGGGCCCCGTACTTTACATCAACAGGTACTAACACCCCTTACTTTTCCTCACATCCCCTTTGTCTCCTTAGTGTAATGCATGCTGTCAGATACACAAGTTGGAGAATAAGATGAGAACAACATAGTTAGTTCCCCACTACATATATTGTGCTTCAGCAAGAGATAAATCAAAAATTCCTTTGTTATGACTGAATAAATGATAATTTAAATCAGTTTAATAAAAAAAAATCAAATCCAAATTAGCTTTTTTGAAACCTAAAAAATTATTGAAACAATTAGATTGTGTAACAAGGATTATAATGCACGCTACATTTAGCGGGCGAGTCTGATGCAAATTTTTAAAAAAGAACAAAGAGCTGAAAATTCAGTTCTTCAGTTTTGCCCAGGCTTCTTTCCCTTTTCCTCTGTCATTCTGTTTTTCCCCATAATCTTAATTTAATAACAGTATGTGTGGCACACCGCACCAGTATTTGAATACCTGGTTTGTAGACATGAGTCATAGCATTGTCCAAATGTTGAGAAATTCGAGGATTTCTGATGCTGTCTACATTGTGCAGCAGGCTGTCTTTTGAAAGCAGCCTGTGTCTCTCACAGTGCCATCTCTCACCACTGTTTTGGATTGATCACCACATTCCTGCCAGTCCCACGGTGCAAAAGGGCCTTGACGTGGGCAGATATTAAAATGAATAAAAGTGCATGCGCCTGCAGCCCTTAATGTGATTCCTTAACCTCCCAGAAGTGGGACCCTGCAGGACTAGAAGAGGATCGTGTTTCTATAATAATCTGTCCTGAGTCGATTGCATGTGCATCTGTAGTTGTTTGAACTTACCCCTCATGGTTGCAAGATACACTGCTGCCTCTTCGCTTTGTAATTTCAACCCCACACCCACCCTCCCATTGTCTCTAGTCCTCATTTTCACCTTAATCTCACTCCCTTTCTTGCTCTCTGCTCATGTGTTGCGCGGCTGAAGGGTGGATACAGAGCATTACAGGTAACGGCTTTTCTCTTCGTCCCTCCCCTGTTAACTTGTGCTAACCTCATTGTGGCAGAGAGTCATGATTTTTCAGTACAATTTTAACTCCATGTTACCCAAAGTTGAATTTAGTGTGCACATAAGCAGTTTCTGTGAGTGCATAGATTCCAGCTGAGGATAAGGGTGTGTGCGACTGGACGCAAACACACACAGAAAGCTGTAAAAGCAAGAATTAGGACTACCATTGTTAAGAAATACACACACAGAGCAACATGTTTGCTCCTGATGTGATGCAGTCTTCATCTTTTTTGTTGTGTTTTTTGTTTTTTACAGAGTTACTATCAGAACCGACCCACCATGGCCACCAGTGCTCCAAGGGTACAGGGAAATAGTGGCCCTCGACCTGTTGCAGCTACTCACGTCTACCAACCCAGTTCACAAATGATGATGATTCCCCAGCAGCAGCTGCCTTTTGCTGGCTCTACTCAGAGCTACTTCATTCCCTCTGGACAGGTTGGTGCACACACAAAGCTAGACACTGTATTTAATAATGTTAACAGGCTGAGCTTATTATTACTTTTCATTATTGGTTGTTTGTAGCTTTGATGTTGGAAGGCTCACAGGTTTATCAGTTTAGTATCTTTTAGGTCTAAAGCATCTCCCAACAGTGGATTATGTAGTTAGGAAGCTCAATGCTAACAGCTGTACCATCACTCTGTTCTTCTAGGAGCCTTATGATAGTGTGTTAGGATGGGACAGGGACACAGTGAGGAATAAACTGCAGTTTAAAATCTGTCCCGACAAGCTGCGTACATGTTTGAAAGTCCTCATAACCGGGGTTCGTACAGCGATTCTCTCATAACTTAATTGTTGTTTTGTCTTTTTTCTGCAGTACCGGGCTCCATACATGACTACTACCCAGCAGTATCCTGTGACCAGTGGCACAGCAGGCTTCTACCCAGGAACTAGCCCTGCTGAATACACTCCTTATGGTAAAGGTTTTTAGCCAAGACCCAACAACAACCAAGCACAACCACAAATATGATCAGTTTAAAGGGATGAACTTTGAAACACAGAATTTTAGTGTTAAAAAGACTTGGACCTCTTGTTTTGATCCATATCCACGTGCAGACTTCTTCATCCGTAATGTATTACTGAATGTGGGATGGTTTTGCTTGGCTGTTTATTTTTTAATTTTTGTTGTGCTTTTTTTAAAAAAAAATTTTTTATATATATATATATATATAAATGCATTTAGTCTAAAAACTGCTATATGTGCTGAACTGTCACGTGCATGTAGTTGGGCTTAATTCTGCTTCAGTCTGTGTTCTTTCTATCTGCACCCTTACACTGCCTTACAGGTTCCATGAAATGGCTTTGTGACCATAGTTTTCTTCTTTTTGCGCGTCTATATATATCAGAAGAGTTGTGTGGGAGCTAATATTGCCAGGAACCCTATTTAAATATGAATAAACTGAACTATTTAAGCTGGAAACACAACTTACTCCCTGCAAATGCTCAATTGCTCTGGTACATTTGTACTAGCACATAGACATTTTATATGTTAACAAGCTAAATTAAAACCCCATTATATTTGCTTAAACACCCCCTTGTGTGGTAAGAGTGCATTTTAAAATTTGAACTATATGAAAATTAATTTAAGCCAGTAAGACAAGGTAAGTGTACAGTAGAGGCATCGTTCATTTCATGGGACCTTCTTAACACCCTGCTTCCTCTGGATCCTCTCATTAACACATTCTGCATCTGTCTCTTCCTGCCCTCTCCTTCTTTCCTCCCTCTCCCGTCCCTCACTCCCTTCCTCTCCTTTGCTGCGTTGGTTCAGACCCCTCTCTTGCCGCGAGGGAGAGGCGGGGTGGTGGGGGGAGAGGGGGCGGGCGAGAGAATGGCCGTCTCTCTCTCCACGGTGCTCCTCTCGCCTCCCAGCGCTACCCCGGTGAGTAGTGCGTGTGCTTGTGTGGTGGTCAGCAGGCTTCTGTGGCACTTCCTGTCTCTAGCCGAGTCTTCCCGTCTCTGACCTAACGTGTGGGTGATCTGCAGTGTGTAGGTCACGTGCACGCAGCGATGGGCGTTATTAAAAAGTAGTTGTAGCAAAAATGGAGAATAACATGACTTGAAACTTTTAGAATATAGTCTAGTGATGCCTCTGTGCCGATGACAGCTGAGGTATCATGTTTTTTGTTTATTTTTTGGGGGAGGTGGGGTCATGTGTTTTTTTTTTTTTGTTTTGTTTTTTTTGACAGATTTTCACAAACGATTGAAGAAGATGAATCAAAAGCCAACTTCACTATAAAATAATTTTCCATACCACAATACTTCTTTTCAGGCTTTTTTTTTCAACGCCATAGCAGAAGGGCAGATAGTGACCGTATTTCAGATTTGATCAGATACTGATGCCAGCCTGTTAAATCCCTTCGAAGTCTTCACTGCAGATACAGAGTCCGGACAGACGTGAACTGCAACTTGCAGTTATGCCTCAATGTGAACTGAACCATTTCTGCCTGTGCTGTCCATCATGTGCTATAGACAGAAGTAGCTTATTAAAGTGTTCATAGACTTTATTGTTGACTTTGTGCATAACGTGGTGGACACTTTTAACAAGCTACTTTGAGAGTCTGTGTCCAGGCCATCACCCCGTGATCCTGATAAGACAGTAAGATTAGCTCAAGTCCACAGGTCATTAGGAAATCAATGTAAACAGGAAAACAGCTAAAGACAGAAAATGATTAATAAGTAACTAGACACGGGGGGGAAGTGTTTATAAAAAATATTTAAAAAGTCAGATTTGAAATTTACAGGATTCTGAAGGTTACAAGGTTCGATTTCCCCTTTAGTGATCGTCTTCTCCAAACCCAAAGATATGAACAGATCTCTAATCCAGCGTCGGAACAGCGTAACAAATTGAAACGAAGGAACTTTCTTAAACTCTGAAACTGAAAATGAAGTAAAGCAGGGAGGATGTTGGATGTAGTTGAAAAACTGCTCTGCAGAGGTTTTAAATAAAGCAAATGAAACATGTTTGTAACAGCATAAGCAGATTTTCTTGTAGTTTGATCTCTTGCACTTCAGTGTATTCTGAGTGATTTTATTTTGTAATATTTTTTTTTTTGTTTCATTTCAATTTTACAGCAGGAGCATACTATCCAGCTCAGCCTCAGTACTCCCCATCTGTCCAGCCTTCACCGGTCATGCTCCCCGCCCAGCAACAGCAACAAGCCCCGCCTCCTCAGCAACCCCCTGCGCAGTCACAAGGCCCACCGAAGAGAGAACGCAAACCGGTAGTGTGTCCCAACAAAAGGGCAGCGCACCTCTTGTATGAGGTCAAAAAAGTTGAATGGAGGGAGCGTGTATTGTGTGTTCAGTGTGGAACTTTCCCTTTAACCTGAAAACAATAGTATTTGTCATGATGGTGGAGTGGGGCCAGCTATAGATCAGTAGTTACAGGATAGTTGCATATTGTTTGTATTTTCATGTCGGATACATGTTTTGTGGAAAACTAACATTTTCCTGCTCTCTAATAGATAAGAATACGAGACCCCAACCAGGGTGGGCGTGATATCACAGAGGAGATCATGTCAGGTGGAAGGTCCTCCACCACACCGACTCCACAGGTAAGACCTGCCTTTGGGAAGACTGCTTTGAAATGACTCAATCAATTACAGAATTCTTTGATTGCAGAGTGTTGGTAATAATGTTATATCATGGTGTTTCTCATGCATAAAGTTATATTTTTCTTGTATAAGAGATCTAAATTATACTTCGATATCCTACAGACTTATAGTACTCTGTGTGTATTGTGAACAAAGTAAATTAAAGGAACAGTAAAATACAGAAAGATGGGTTAGATATGCTTTTGATATTTTGTCTTCACTGTAAATGGTCTCGCCTTAAGATGGAGTCATTTTTCTCAAAGTGAAACCAAAATGTCATTTTATACAGTAGAAACAAAGGGTCGGTATAAAAGGACAGAAAACCCCATATCAGGAGATTACTGCTCTTTTTTTTTTTTTTTTTTTTTTTAAGGGGGGGATATGAGTTGGTCTGTACATAAATGCCCCCCTGTGGAATTCTTTATGCATCTGCCACTGTGTTGATTTCTTTTTCATCTTCATGGCAATGCCTGATATTCAGCACAGCTGAGATCCATTTCACTAAGCAAACTATGCTGAGTCAAACCAATGCAAACAAATACGCACTGATGCTTTGAGCTATTGTCAAAGTTGCTAGTTGTGGAGAAAAAAAACAAAAGCAAGCTCAATATCACACTACAGCCTTCAAAGAATCGGGGCTGAATCAGTACCAGTTTGACACCGTGTCCATGAAAGGTGAAAATGATTGCATGAACCACGCTGAATGTGTGTTGATGCTGACTGCTAACAGCCCACGTGGTGGTTTTCTATTTTAATTATTAAACGCAACTATTGCTTTGTGATTGCAGGCGCCAGATGTAAGTCCTGCACAGATCAATGGTGAAATTGCACAGCCTGCGACCACACTGACGAGAAGAGGTGAGCATATTTTTTTTTTTTAAGTTTGGCTTGGTGAAAAATGAAGAATTGGACATTTTTCCTCATTGTTGTCGTGTTTCTCGCTGTGCAGATGAAAACGCAGAGCATCCTGCTAGTGCTGAAACCCCTCCTCCTCCTCGTGCTACGGTAAACGCTGAGCCTGTGTTGGAGTCCAAACCGGAAGTGGACAGCCAAATAGCACCGCCTACTGAGTTAGCTGCACAACCTGTAGCCCCTGTAGCTACTACTGAGGTGCCATGCACACTGATAAAGGACCAGCAGTCTCCCCCTTCCCTCCCTCCAGGAGAACCGTTGACCACTACTCCTGCCGAGGCAGTAAATAAAGTCAGCACTAACGTTGGCGATACAGTTGACGCTCCTGTCGTAACGTCACAGTCTTTAGCAGCGCCAGAAGCCCCTGTGAAAATGGAGGAACCACTGGCTGCTCCAGCTCAAGCTGAGAAGGCTCCAGAAAAAGAAGAAACAAAAACAGAGGAAGTCAAAAAATTGGAAAAAGAAGAGCAGGTGCCCAGCACCAAGTTGGAGCCTGCAGTTGAGGTTGCAACAATAGTTCCCTCTAACGTGGCGAAAGAAGACATGGCTCCAAAAACAGCAACTGAAGTTTCCCAGCCTCCCCCACCTGTACTGGAACCTGCTGCCCCACAGACCCAGAATGCTGATCTGTGCCCTACCCCTGAACCTGAATCTACAGAAGTTGAGACAGCAGAGCCCGTTCTCCCCAACGGCCTTCCTCAGGAGGCCGAAGAACTGCCCAAGGATAATGCATTTTCAGACACTACGCCCCACAAAAAGCCAGAAGCTTCTCAATCTCAGGAATCCACACCTATGGCTAAAACAGCAACAGCAGCCCAGGAGGTGAAGGAGGAGGCTGAAGAGAAGAAGGAGGAAGAGTGGAAGAAGAAAAGTGAGGATACCCCTCCTGCCTCTGTTAGCTGCCCAGAAGAATCTATGCAAGGTACAGTGGATTTCTGCTTGCTTCTAAGGCTGGCATATGTGTGATCCTGTTTAATGAATTTTAATGTAATCACTTTGTTCTTCCTTTTGAAGCTGCTATGTCTGTGCCAAAGAAGAGGAAGAACATGAAAGAGCTGAACAAGAAGGAGGCCATTGGTAACCTCCTGGATGCCTTCACAGAGGTTTGTGTTAGTTCAAATGACGGTCCAAAACCATTAAACTCTGTGTCCATCTCTACACTCAGCAATATTGTTGCAGATTCTTGGAGTACTTATTGTTCTCTTACTGTTCGCAGGAGCAAGGTGCCAAGCCTGCCTCTGAACCCTCATCCACTCAGGCCAACCCTCCAGCTCCAGCTCCAGCTGAACCTCCTGCTGAAGTGGCAGATGAGACCTGGGAGCAGAAAGAGGACAAGCAGAATGCAGAACCTGACAAGTCTGAAGCCACACCTGAGCCAACTGAGGAGAAATACCAATTCAAACAAGGTACGCTTTGACTGGCTATAGTTAAATTAAATGAATACATTGGGTTACTGAAGTAATCAGCCATCAATAAAACTGAAAGTCAAAAATATGTTTTAAATCTGCTCCCTGATGCTAAACTGTTGTCATATTATATACATATAGTTTTAGGATAAATAAATTTAATTCTGAATATGAATTATGAAGAAACTGTTATTTCTGTACAACTACACTTAATTTCTTTATTTGTCAGATTGTATCAAGAATTCCTTCTTGTGCTGCTCAGATTCCATTGCAGCTCCGCCCCTGCTTTTATTTGCCTAAATTATTGGCCTTGTTTTATTTAAGCGCAGTATGAAAATCTCTTTATGGTCAGATTAGTTTCTCTCCTCTGCTGTCATTGTTTTATCTTCCAGGGTACAGCTGCAGTAAAGTTGTGCCCAGTGTACCTTTTAATCATCTGCCTTTGCGTATTTCATGTACGTTATGCAGAACAATGGAAGCCGATAAACCCAGAGGAGAAGAAGCGGTACGACAGGGAGTTCCTCCTGCGCTGCCAGTTCATCGGTGCCAGTATGCATAAGCCTGAGGGCCTGCCTGTCATCAGTGACGTGGTGCTGGATAAGGTAGGTGATTTTGGGCTACGTAAAAGAACCGAGAAGCTGTGTTTCGGTTTCTCTATGACCTCAGAAATTGGTTATTACATATGTCATGCAGATTATGCAAGAACGTGGCACAGTTTTTAAATGTTGTGTGAGTACATGGGTGTTTTTTGCCTCTTTATCGACAGGTGAACAAGACTCCACTGCGACCTGCTGACCCAGCTCGCCTGATGAGTGCTGGTCCTGATTTTACTCCCTCATACTTGGGGAACCTTGGGAGCAGATCAATGGGAGGACCTCGAGGCCTGGTTAGTCAGTTTGTCGCTTTCTGGGGTAGTTTGTTATAGGACATTGTAGGGATTATTGTAATAATCAAAGCCACATTATATTTGACATGTTGGTCATTGCTTGTGCAAACTGACATCAACACAACCCTTTTATTCTGGCACTTGAGGCGTGATGGACGGAAGTTAAAGTAAAGTCCCTCTGTGCCATCTGAGTGTGTCTATCCTCCTACTGCTGAATGCTGGGAAGGCCAACGTGCTCGTCTCCCACGTTTTTTATGTCCGCTTAAAGAGGTGCATGGCAAGTTGAAATGACACAGAAGCACAATGCACGCCAGCAGTTGTGACGTTACTTTTGGCAGATGAGCTGTTTGTGAAGGCGACATAAACTGCTAAGCATACTTTATTTATTTTTTGTTTCTTTCTACGGGCTTTTCTAAATATGCATCCGTTTGTCTCCTTTTAGCTACCTGGGCCCCGTCGCTCTCAGCAGGGTCAACGTAAAGACAGAAAAATTATCAGCAGCATGTCGCTAAATGACGACGTGCAGCTCAGCAAGGCTGAGAAGGCCTGGAAGCCCTCTGCGAAAAAGGTCACCCGTGTCCGTGGTGAGGAGCCTGATGAAGATGATTCAGAACAGGCCAAGACTCAAGAGCTGTTCAAGCGTCTGCGGAGCATCCTCAACAAGCTGACACCTCAGAAGTTTCAGGAGTTGATGAAACAGGTGACAGAGCTGACGATAGACACGGAAGACAGACTGAAGGGAGCCATCGACCTCATCTTTGAGAAGGCCATCTCGGAGCCCAATTTCTCTGTGGCCTACGCCAACATGTGCCGCTGCCTTATGGGGGTGAGTCTAGTGAATGTTTGATGTGCTTTGATCATTTGCTCCAATGATGACTTCTGTTTAGTGCCACGTGTCTGGGCCACTGAACTTTTATGATGGTATTGAGGAACTGAAGGAGCACACTTGCAGCTATTCATCTGTCGATCGCTTGAGAGATAGCTAGAGAGAGAGAGATATAGATAGATATCATCAAATATTGTTAAATGAACATGCATTAAAACCCCTTAACGAAACTGAACGTCGTCTTCCATCAGCTGAAAGTCCCCACCTCAGACAAACCAGGAGTTTTTGTGAACTTCCGCAAACTGCTGCTCAACCGCTGCCAGAAAGAGTTTGAGAAGGACCAGGATGATGATGAGATCTTTGAGAAAAAGCAAAAGGAGTTGGAGGCTGCCAAAGATGTAAGAAATTTTTATTTGCACCGTTAACTGTCAAAACCACCAATTCATATTTAGAGCAAACCGATCACTTGACTCGCACACTGACCACAACCCCCACTCGTATCTACTCGCAGGATGAGGAGCGCGAGCGCTTCAGGGTGGAGCTGGAGGAGGCCAGAGACAAAGCTCGACGCCGCTCACTGGGCAACATAAAGTTCATTGGTGAACTGTTTAAGCTTAAAATGCTGACAGAGCCAATCATGCACGATTGTGTCGTGAAACTGCTAAAGAATCATGATGAAGAGTCTCTCGAGTGTCTCTGCAGACTGCTGTCCACTATTGGTAAAGACCTGGACTTTGAGAAGGCAAAGGTAAGTAAAGCTTGAACTAACAGACGTATACATTAAAATGTCTCCTGTGATGACTTTTGTTTTGTGCCACGTGTCTGGGCCACTGATTATTAATGATGGGTTTGAGGAACTGAGGAGGCATGTCTGTGTTTAACATCATCATTGCCTATATGTATACACGGCTTGTCATTTCACCTTTACCTCATAAAATGCCCTCCTTTGTGTCCTTGACAGCCCCGTATGGATCAGTATTTCAATCAGATGGACAAGATTATTAAAGAGAGAAAGACTTCATCAAGAATCCGCTTCATGCTGCAAGATGTCTTGGACCTCAGAAAGGTAAATATTAATTCATACACAACAGTTCAGAGGAACAAGGAACTGATAGTGAGCATTTATCATGACTGAAGTTATTATTCCTTTAAGCTGATGATAAGTGACTGGCAGTGTTTTCCACATATAGAATGTATTTGCACTGCTCACCCAGGTATAATAAAGCCCTCTCAAGCATATTAGGTGACTCGTTTTAGTCTTTCCTATTGTTTGTCTATGAGAATGGCATCAGCGATACAATCAAATCCCTGTGCTTTTATTTTGAAAGTTTACGTGCCGCTAACCAGCCACCCCCAGCTCTTTCCTTCCTGTGTTTTCTGTACTGGCTGGGTCCCGAACCATGTCACTGTTTTGGTGGTTCTTGATCTTTGAGTATCTCGTCTCACCTTTGGTATCCAAATCCAATGCGTTAGGCTGCAGTTTGCAGCAGTAGTTCTTGTTGTGCTCTGGAGATTATCTGTGAACAGGATGGACTGTGGGAAGAGGCGAAAAACAGAGCCTCTATGCTGAGCTCACTGAAACTGCAGAGTAGAACAAAGATTAAAAAAAAAATTTTTTTTGGCAGCAGAGTAATTATAAATAGTTTTTATTTAGTGTGCATGTTCCTCCTGTTACACACACACTCCCATCAGAATATTTCTAATGGAGTTCAGATCTGTGGGAGGCTGGCTCGCAAACATTTAATCATCTTTCATCTCTGATCTGTAGAATAACTGGGTGCCTCGTAGAGGAGACCAGGGTCCTAAAACAATTGACCAGATTCACAAGGAAGCGGAGATGGAGGAGCACCGGGAACAGATCAAAGTCCAGCAGCAGCTCATGTCTAAGAAGGAAAGCGGCAGCAGTGGCGGCGGTGGCGGCGGTGGTGGCGGCGGCGGCAGGATGGGAGGAAGCATGGGTGGCAGAGGGCCTCACACACCAGGAGGTGGCCGGAATAGCCAGCCTCAGGACGAGGGGTGGAACACAGTCCCAATCTCCAAGAACAGACCCATCGACACCACCCGCCTTAGCAAAATCACAAAGGTAATGTCTGAAAATTCATGTGAAATCTTGAGTTTGGTTTCTCAGGCCTCTTTAGAATTAATTTACCTTTTTTTGTTTCTCTGTAGCCTGGCGCTATGGATTTCAACAATCAGCTGTTAGCTCCAGGTGGCAAAGGCATGTGGGGCAGCTGGGGAAAAGGCAGCAGCGGAGGAAGTGGAGCTAAACCAGCGAGTGGAGATCAGGGTAAAACCTTCAGCTTCTTCTAGAAGACAGCACGACTTACCGGATGTTTTAGTGGTTTTGTTCTTAATCTATCCATTTCCATCTTTCTAGACTCTGGCCGTCCGGCTACCAGCACTCTCAACCGCTTCTCTGCCCTACAGTCTGGGTCATTGTTGTCTTCAACAGACACTGATCGCAGAGTTCCTCAAAGGTATATTATATTATTGCAAAGGGGAAATCTGCTGATTGTCTTTATTTGGTGCAGAACTGAATGCATGAAATGTATCGGTTATTTTTATCTGGTGGGTTTAAAACATTTATTTTTGAGGCTGCAGATGGTGACCAATTGAATTTTTTTGCTGTGGTTCCAAAGAACATTTTGGTGGCATGGTGTGACTTAATTAATCAGCTTAAGCCTGTTAAATTTACGTCTTTGTGTCACCTCTTACCAATAGGTCGAGTTCGAGCCGTGAACGTGGGAATGACAGGGACAGGAGCGACCGCAACAGGGAGCAATTTGACAGATTCGATCGCAACGAGGGACGGGAAGGGAACCAAATCACCAAGAGAAGTTTCAGCAGAGAGTCGCAGGAGCGTGGTGGGAGGGGTGGGGACAGCAGGGCTTCGACTGAACCTGTGCGTCGTGTCGCCAGCATGACAGACAGTCGGGACAGAGGAAGTCGGGATAGGGGAAGCAGAGATCGAGGAAGCAGAGACAGAGGAAGTAGAGACCGAGGAAGCAGAGATCGAGGAGGTCGGGACATAGGCCCTGACTTTGTCCCAGGTATGAAATAAAGAATTAAAATCCATTTAATATTATAAAGATGATAGTTGTGTATAGAATTCTTTATATTTATTAAATGAAAAGACAAAGAACTTCAAGTTCTGTTTTTTTTCCTCTTCAGCTAAGCGTGATAGCGCTCCCACTCCTCCTCCATCTCTCCCTAAACCTGCTTTGACTGAAGAGGAGGTGGAGAAGAAGTCGAATGCCATCATTGAAGAATACCTCCACATCAATGATGTCAAGGTGCAGATATGGCTTTGTGTATACTCGCATGCAATAACCTGAATTATGTTTGCACATGCACAAGTTTACAAGTGCTAACAACGTTCCTTTGTCTTGCTCTGGTGCCGTAGGAGGCGTTGCAGTGTGTGGCAGAGCTCAATAGCACCTCACTGCTCTATGTGTTTGTGCGGAACGGTGTGGAGTCGACACTTGAAAGAAGCACCATTGCTCGGGAGCACATGGGCTTGTTGCTGCACCAGCTTGTAAAGGCAGGGACTTTGCCCACACAGCAGTACTACAAAGGGTGAGCGTTTAACAGGAAAAAGATTGCACGGTGTTTCCACTGTTCTGCAATGTCAAAATCTACTCTTGATGCAACATTCTTGGGCAAATTAAACTAAAGCTGATTCTGTTGTAGGCTACAAGAGATCCTGGAGGTAGCAGAAGACATGGCCATAGATATACCTCACATCTGGCTCTACCTGGCTGAGCTTATTACGCCTATGCTCCATGAGGGAGGAATCCCTATGGGACAGCTCTTCAGGTAAGGGCTGGATGTCAGCAGACACCACAGCTGAGTCAAGGCGACGTGCATGCAGATCAGCGTCAGTGCTGACTCACCATCCCTGCATGCCCAAATAGCTTGTCAATCACATAGGCCCATATCCGGCCTCTCTCACATTTAATACCTACTAGATTATGGAGATACTTTTCAAAATGTCCACCATCACATTTTATCAGAAAAGTAACTTCATAATGACTATTTCATGAGAAATTTATGCTTTTTTGAATGGGAGTCTGATATTTGAATATTTTAAAAAGTTTGTGCTGCGTGCGCGATTTATGGAAAAATATACCTAACCACCGATTCACATGTGCCTCACACACACATATTAAAGCATCACTCTTCTCACTGCAGTAACTGGAAGATGCTTGAATGTGACTGACAGCCTTTCTCTGAAATTACGATTTTAAGCTAAATGTAAAACTAGGTCACTTATTTCCAGCTTTAAAATGAGCTAAACAGCTGAATTATTATACAGCTTTATAAAAAAACGGGAGCTTAATTCAGTGCGTCTGTGTCTTCAGGGAGATCTCAAAGCCTCTTGTGCCTCTGGGGAAGGCCGGCGTGCTGCTGGTGCAGATCCTCAAGTTGCTTTGTAAAGAAATGGTAAGTAAATCATCTTAAAACAAAAAACAGGGCAAACGCACGTTACGTTCTGTTGTACACGTTGAAACAAAAAAATACATAATTTGAGACTTTTAGTGTGACATGTTTGATTCACTGGACTTTTTTTTCCCCTTCTTAAGACCCCCAAGAAGGTCGGGGCTTTGTGGACAGAGGCTGGGCTGAATTGGAATGACTTCTTGCCCAAAGACGAAGACGTCAACAAGTTTGTCACCGATCAGGTGCGTGCGACGCATTCAGATTTTAGACTTTAAAACATTCAAGACACTTTGGGAGTTTTTGGTTGCTGCTCTAAAAATGTTAGAATCCATTTAACGCGGCTATAATGGATCTTTTTGTAACAACAAAGCTTGAAATGGTAATGAGAAAATGGCAGATCCTGCACAGGACCAAAGGCAGACAGACAGCTGGAGACTACCTGGTGGGCAAAGTTTAAAGCAATGATATTTTTGGTAGTGTGCGAGCAGTGACTGTGATTTGCAACCAGTTTAAAAGAAAATAACCAGTAGCGAGTTGCCACATATCTTCAGGCTTATTTATGAATTGTGTGTGTGTGTGTGTGTGTGTGTGTATTCCAGAATGTGGAGTTCACCATGGGAGAGGAGATGGAGTCAAAAGAGGTTGGTAAGAAGAAGGTCCTCAGTGGAGAGGAGATCAGCAAACAGCTGGACAGGCTCCTCCAGGACACCGCCAACACTCAGCGCCTCAGAGACAGGAGCGAGGTGTGTGTGTGTGTGTGTGTGTGTGTGTGTGTGTGTGTGTGTGTGTGTGTGAGAGACAGCACAGTGAATTCAGAGCAGGTTTTTTTCAGTGTAGTTCATACCCCCCCCCCCCCCAACTGCATTTTGTTTTCTATTTTCAGGCTAACTTGGACGAGCAGCAGACTGCTTCGAACCAGTTTGTACGAGCATTGATGACATCAGTGTGCCAGTCTGCTATCATATGTAAGTATGACTAATATAGGACGAGCATTATTCTGTGTGTGTGTGTATGTTAGTCCTTCCATTTCACATCCACACAAACTCTTAAGCGGGGAAAATGTGAAGGCTTTACTTTTTAACAGGTTTATTTAATAGAACATTTTAATAGTAAACTTTTATTTAAATCATAGTTCCTGGTTTGTCTGAACAAACATTTATCACTTCTCGTTTCAGGTGACAACCCATACAAGGTGGATGCGCAGCAGATCAACCAGAGAGCCTCTCTGCTGCAGAGATACCTGCACGACGAGCAGAAAGAGCTGCAGGCCCTTTACGCCCTCCAGGCTCTGATGGTGCACATGGAGCAGCCTGCAAGTGAGTTTCCCATTGACAGTGTACTCTGATACTACCAAACCCACGCTGAAGCATTAATCTTGCATAATTTAAAAGGTAATTTTTCTTTCTTCATCAGCCCTGTTTCAGTGTGGGTTGATGGGTGTTGCACTTTTTGGCAACATAAGCAAATGTTCCCAGATTTCATGAGATTTGCATATCAGAGTTGAAACTCATTGTTATGCAGTGGTACTGGTTTCAGCCGTGCAGCTGTGCTGTTTGCGAGTTTCCCCGATCTTATAGTCAGCTGAGACTTAAAGAAGTCACCTGGATGAGTGATCAGACATTTTCCTACAAAAAAAAGAAAACGGATGATGTCCAGATGATGATTTCTTTACCTGAATTATTGAGCCTGCATCAGGACACGACAGGAACAATACTTCCTGCTGATAACATGCCAACATAATGCCCGTCAGAGTTAAGATAATGTGGGAGAAATGGCAAATTTACTGCCCTATTATTGTTTATTACGCTCAGATAAACGGTGCTCTGGATGAGTCACGCTCCCTCCGAGTCTCATCCGTTTAATTTCTCAGTGTATATGGAAAAAATTGTCACTTCAGTCCAATGGGCTTGTTAGAAGAGCACAAATAAAACGGAAATCTTTCTTGTGAAGTTGGAATTCAGCTGACAGCAGCTGTCACCTTGCTCACGTTTGCTGGAACATGGAACCAAATCTGCTGTTTGCTGAAAATGCAGAGCTGCTGTTCTTTATGCTGTCCTCATTTTAAAATCCTTGCCTGCTGCATCAGATCAAGCAGCCATCTTGGCACATATTTGGGGGGGGGGGGGGGGTGGGTTTAATG
>JAVDPK010000858.1:1469198-1495291 GCA_034780415.1 Cichlasoma orientale | reverse complement strand
CCCCCCCCCCCCCCCGGGGACTGGCACATGCACACCATTGTTGCCACTCCCGTACCCACATTGCCAATTTGTGGCCTGGTACGGGAGCTGCAGCGTTTTCAACGTCTGGCGGTTCCCTGTGAACGGCGATCGTTTTTAAAACATTTCCGTCTTGGCGCGTTACATTTTGAAAACGTAAGAAAATGCCGCTTCCACTGGATCGTTCTCGTGTAACCAGGTTCTAAGTTGTGGTTAACTGGTCAGGTGACGTTATGGGCAGTAAATGGACACCTGTAAAAATGTGAAACGCAGCCCTCGAACGTTCGCTCCTTATTCCTCCCAAAGCTCTGGAGCCCAGGAAATGGCTGCCTGTGTTTCCAGGTTGTTTTTGTTTAGTGTCAACAGTGAAAACTGACAAACTCAATTTGTATTCACCAGCTCTGTATTCAGCTGTATTGACATTTAAAGGGGTGACTGGAGGTTTTTAAATGTTGCTGCCTGGCTGTGACTGGATGGCCTGAGTCATTTTCCCCGGAACACAGGAAAATAACTGAAGCAGTTTATTTTGGAGGATAAAAACATTCTTGGGGTAATTTAAAGTGCCGTTATAAACTGGATTTGGAGGGTTGAAACAGAAAAATCAGATCACAGAAATATTATCTGTTAATTGGTATTTGACCTGCTGATTGGCTGTTGTATCTTTTTCAAGCGCAGATTAATTTGACATGACCGGGAAGCATCCTGTTAAGCGTTTCTCACTCGGTGTGAATAAAAATGCTTTTAAAATAATGTAGCTTTATTAACGGCTGTACTGCACATCACATCATCTTTCATTTATTCTTTCTCTCACCTGCTGCAACAAAACCGTGTCCGTGCTCGATCGTTACTGAGGTCGGTGTTTTTTTCTCTCTGCAGACCTGCTGCGGATGTTCTTCGACGCCTTGTACGATGAGGACGTTATTAAAGAGGAGGCCTTCTACGAGTGGGAATCCAGCAAAGACCCGGCAGAGCAGACAGGCAAAGGTGTGGCCTTGAAGTCAGTCACCGCCTTCTTCACTTGGCTCCGCGAGGCTGAGGAGGAGTCTGATAAGGAATAAAATACTGAACTGAAAGCTGCCGCCGGAGCTCTGCAGGCAACCGCGGAGAGTTATGGACAACATTGCCAGAGGCAGACTCGAATCAGTCCTCAATGAGGATAAATCTTTATTATGTTTTTTTGTTTTGTTTTTTTCTTCTCTTTGAGGGACGGACTCAGAAAACAATCATTTCTTTCTACCTTCCCTCTCCTGCTTCCTCATTATTTCCCCACATGCTTGTTACAGCAAGTGTCCTCATCAAAGTAAACTTGAAAACGGATTCAGCAGGATTGCTCATTAGCGAGGTGTGAAGTATCCCACATCACTACGAAACTTTCTCTGTCAAAGTAACGCGAACCAACGGGCTGCTCTTTCATCCTTCTAGACAATTCTAATGCCGAACGTACTTTCTGATCTACAAGAGGAAACAGCGTGTGGTGTAGTGGGCGGGGGCGGGGGGGTATCAACATGCCATAACCTGTGTTGAATCCAGACACGGCTCTTATGTCTTTGTCCTTTCCTGGAGTGTGCAGCATGACTGAAGTGTTTCTATTAATGATACATGGACAGAACATTAGTGTACATGAACTAATCTTAATTTGACAGATGGAGTTTTTAAAGCAAAGGTTGTCTATTTTCTCTTCTTGTTTCCTATCACGAACTTGCAGCGGACAGAAACACAGAGGGCTGATGTTGACCTTTGACCTTGACTACTAGGGGGTGGTCTTAATGCTTCCTCTTAAGCCATCCTCTCCCATCCCCCAGTAGTGAACCACACTGACTTTCATCTTTTACCTCTTCTGTACTTAAACCTGAGCTGTTGTAGAGGACACTTAACGACCCAATCACCGTTAAAACTTGAAATCTACAGAAAATTGACTTGATAAAATATATAAAGTTTAAAAAAAACAAAACAAAAAAAAAACACACACACACACAGAAATGATCCGAAAGCCTTTTCTACTTTAAGTGGAAACTCATTTCAGGATTTCAGGAGCGTTCTGTAAATATATAATAATAATAATAATAATAATAATAATGATAATGATGATGATGATGATAATAAACTTTTTCAGTTTTATTTTTCAGAAACAAATTGCTGATGTAATTGCAGTGTGTCCTTATCCAGCAGAAACCACAGTTGTCCGGATGCAGAGAGGTGCTTTAGATAATCCATTGATTATTAGTTTTATTTCAATTGTGTAAATATTTTCTTTTTTTTTCCTTTTTTTTTTTTTTGCTTTCCTTATTTAAAAAATATTGCTTCTTTTGCATCGGAAACTGGAAAGATGTGGTAATGGAACATTGCAAATAAAGGACTTATTAAGTTGCTGAGCAGAGTTTTGTGTCTGAAATGTGTTTGATGAAACGAGGACGCTCTCATCTGAAACTTGGACTTCGCCGATCCATATTAAAATCAGTTTCTAGTTTGTGGACATAAAGATTTGTCTGTTTAGATCTACAAATGTGGGAAAAGCAGAGCACTTATCAGGTCAGTACTGGGTCGCCAGTGCTCACCTGATAATTAAGGCAGCATTGAAGGCAAAACGGGGTCAAACCCAATACCAGCAAGGTGTATCTAATAAAGTGACCAGAGCACCCCTTGAGCTGCAGCGACTCCATTGCGCACCATCAGAGGGAAAGGTACAGGCCAAATGTTCACTACTGCATTAATGAACACTTTTAACCTCAATATCGTTTTGTTAAATGTTTAGAGAGCTCACTTTTGGAGGCTGCACAGCTGTGTGGGTCATGGTTTTTAATAGGTTTTCTTTTTTAAAGTCTGTTTTGGATATCTTGTGGTCACAAAACTGGACAAATAAGGTCAAGCTGGCCTGATGTCACCCCGATAACTGGATCGATCAGCCTGTTATTGCAGTAGCATCCACCCTGTGTGTGACTGCGGGTGCGGCTGGGTCACTATAACACGAATAAGAATAAAAAACGTGCGGTTTCTGTGAAAGGCTGAAGCTGCAGGTTGCTGTGTCTTCTTGACTGCATGGGGAGAAGGTGGGGGTGGGTGGGGGGATTAGATGACACCGCCTTGCGTTGATGACGCTTGCCATCGGGAGACATTTGGACAGCCTATGTAACCCACATAGCGAGCAACAAATGGTGCGTCTGCCTGTGTCGGAGATGTAGCTGATGTTGGAGTTGGGAAGATGTTTCCGCCGTCGGCGTTGCTTTAACGCTCTACTGCAGACCCTGCAGCTGGAGGACGAACAGCGCGGTAACATCTGTTGATCGGATTGGAGACATTACAGGCATTACGATGAGCCGCCGCGGTCCGACTTGCAGGTAGGTACCGAGAGTGGCTGTGCGGGGAATGATTCCAACCACACCAATCTCGACAGAGCTGTGGAGGTGCACATAAAGGGCACTCGGTGTTTATCCGATGCGGGTATGGTGGAGCTATTGGTATGCAGATGGAGACTTTTAGAGGTTCCCAGGGACCTGCTGCTGCTGCAGCATCCGCACTTCTCCTGCGTTATTTTCTGCATAATTGCAGGCTCGCTCTCATCAATGGCGGGGTGATGTGATATTCAGCCATCGGCTTTCCGCTTCTGATGCTTGAATGCACCATTTCCAGAAAGAAAGGAAAAAAACACGTCCTCACATCTCAGCACTGCAGCTTCCTCCAAGCTGAAGATGTTTGGCTGCAGGCACACTGGCTTAACTCGATCCCACTTGTTGGTACCATATGTCACAATCACTTCTCTGGAGGTGTCAGACGAGAATTCAGCCCAGTCGCATATGTTTAGTCATGCACATGTTAATGTCAGGAAGTCGCAAACTGGTCTGCCTCTGCAGGGAGTGGACAAAATAATATAAACACCTCGTGGAATAAAGCGACTTGATCACAAGCGCAGCCACACATGTGGTTGCTATTATGATAGGAAAGAAAGAAATATCAAAGGGAAGAATCTAAAAAACAAACAAATAAAGAGGATTTACAAATGAATGTATCATTTTTTTAATCACTTATTTCAGAGGTGGGAAGCAGCAAAGTACAAATACTTTGTTACTGTACTTAAGTAGGATTTTAAATCATCTGTACTTGAGTATTTATTTTTCTGACAACCTTTTACTTTTACTCCCTACATTTGAACACAAATATCTGTTCTTTCTGCTCCTTACATTTTCAGAACAGGCTGAGGGAAGTTTTTATTGCCCATCACTGCACCTTCAAACCAATTTGAGCCTGCATGGGGGAACAATAACACATAAAAGACACTCCTACTGGTGTTTCCTGTCACCGGGGCTTATCGCATACAAAGAGATGAAAGAGGCCAAAACGTGTAATATGTGCATTTATTGCGCTATACTCGGGGGTTAAAGTGGGCCGGAAGGGGCTGGAAGTGGGTCTGTAAGTTTTAGTCAGGAGGTGGCTAGAGTTACAGAAGAGGAGCGAGCGTAAAGGGATTAATGTGGTTTAAGCAGGAGGTAATTTCAAATGGCACATTTCTAACAGCTCAACAAATATCAGCAAACACACAAACTGTTTGTCTGCAGTTTACTACACAGTGTGTGTGTGTGTGTGTGTGTTTGTGTGTGTGTGAGCTAATGGTCCAGCTGCTGTTTCTCGTTGAGAAAAGGAGAGAAGTTCACTCAGAGATGTAGAAAGATGTAAGAAAGAGAGGACAGGAGAGGAAGCAGAGAGGTTAGATTTAAAGGAAAGGACTGGCCAGTGGCATGATGTTCTCATTTTAAAATCAAATATTTGATCTGTAGATAATGTGGAGTTTTATTGATTTTTTTCATATTGCGAAACATCCTGCAAGGTATACTAACTTTGTATTATTTAAATACTTGGCAATTTAGTGCAGGATAAACAGTTCAGTACTGAGGTGTATTTAGAGTAAAGCTCTATGATGGGCTGGTGCGCAGAGGCGGTGCTGTTCACGGTCAGTGTGGCAGAGATAAATTTGAATTTAAGCGGAAAATCATTCACCGACCTCCACCTTTATACCAACTGTATACTGTCTGATATAAAGACGGTATAAACAGTATATGGTCAGTTGTGGGGTGGATTGTGTTCCCCACGCTGAGCCAACCTATCTTAGGGTTCCCCCACCAGCCAAATCCCGCATTTTCTGTTTAGATGTGGCGGAAAAGTAAATTGCCATGTGTTATTAGTTTATTATTCTAGTATTATAGCACAAAAGCTGGTAGAAATGTCCTCCAAAGAGCCAGTTTTTTTCTTACTCTGAGCCTCTACTTTTTTTTAAGTACAAGTATCTGTACTTCTACTTAAGTAAAGAATGTCTTTTGCCACCTCTGCTCATGATATATTACAGATTAGAAAGAAAAATCTGAACAGTCACTCAGGAAATTTATTGAAGGTAAAATTTTGTTCTGTTGACCAATCAGCTGATTATATTCATAATAAAACAGTAAAACTAGATCAACAGCTGAACAGAAAACAAGTTTAAACAAAATGAAATCGATTTACATGCATTACACGAGGCTTTTAATTGTTCCCATGATTAATTGGAGAGATTAATGGGATAGGAAAGAAGAAAAAAATGTTAAAGGGCACCTAAAATCCTCTGTTTCAGCTCCATATTTTTTATCCTTGGATTCTGCTAGAGTGGCTTTGCATGGTTCATAATAATCCTTATTTATCATACTCAGGGCCACACAGTTCATCTGCTGTCTGAAACAAGCAGTTTTAGCCTTAAGCCAACTATCTTCTGATTTGTTGCTCCTTGCAAACAGAAGGTTTGAGCAGCAGGTGGGTGGGGCTCGCATGAACTCAATATGAAGTTTCTTTGACAGCATACAGAGCCAAGATTAGGAAAACTGTCTGAAGCCGTGTTTAATACAAGGAAAGAACGGATTAAGCTGTTATGGAGGGCAAAAATTAAACTCGTGTCAGATGCAATTTTGGGATACTACTTCATTTTTAGGCAGACCTAATTTCCATATGTCCTAATCCACATTTCCACCAGCGGCTGCGGTTGATATTCAGGTTCAAGTAAAAGCTGTAGATTTATTGTGTCTGCACGATTAAAGAGCCGAGCTGTCGCTCTCACAGCGGAGAGCCGGTCGGAGCTGCCCGTGCTGTACATGTGTTGTGTTTATCAGCCTTCAGCATGAGTGACATCTCACAGGTGTTTTACAGCTGAAGCTCTCCTCTGAGGAAAGCTGGTTGCACCTTCATATCGCTTGCTCCCAGAGTCCCTACCCACCCGCTTGCCTCTGACACACATTTACTGTCATGTCTGGCTTCAACCGTGAGCCATTAAATGCTGTCAGGAGCCTCTTCTTTCTTAGCCGCTTTGGCGGCCAATCTGCTTAAGAATATCTGTCCACTCATGCACGTGCTCACAGTCGCGTTTCCTGCTTGTCAGATGGCCTGAAAACACGACATATTACAAATCCCTCTTGTGCTCCAGCTCCTGTAGCCACATTGTAGATTTTCACATCTGCTCGGTGCGGCCATCTGTGTTTGTCGTGGAGTTAGTTAGGTAGCACTATCAATTTAATCTGCAGCTTTGGGATGAGAAGGCCTGGCTGGAGCTGCTTACCCGTGCTGGTCACACGCCATATGTTTGCCCATTCGCATGGAGACTGTAGCGACTGCGCTCTTCTCCCTCCAGCCCAACCATTCTAACCCGTTTCACCGGCTTATCGTGGCTTTAGCATCTGTGCAGTAAATTTAGGGCATTGCTGTTTGCTTGCCCGTCCGGTGGTTTAAACCAGTAAACGCAAGCTGTGACTTTTAGTTATTTGTGCGCCGTGATACCATCACCACGATGAGGCTGAGGTCCAGGAGTAGAGAAAGAATGGAGAGACTAAGAGAGGAAAAGGTAAGAAATTAAAAAGGGGTTACTATGAAATGAAGGCTGGACTTAATCGTTCAGTCCGTGCTTCATATTTCCTGCTATTGTTACTAAAAACTGGACAATGCAAACATGTTTGGGAATACTGAAAAAGCAGACAAATTCTGAATGTGGCAGACAAATGTAGAGACAAAAAAGTGTTTTTCTTTCTAAAACCTAATCTTGTTTTTTTTGCAGGTGAAATTTGAGGAGATTGAAATGATTCCAAAGTCCGGAAAATCTCCAGCAGACTCACGGAAATCTGCCGGCATCCATGAGTTTGCAGCGCTCGCCAGATCCTCCTTGAATGGTGACGGCCTTTCTGACGTTAGCCTTGTTACCCTCTGATTATATGTCGCGAAATTTTAACGCGACGCCCTGACCTTAATCTCTCCCCGTCCAGGTATCTCTCAGGCAGTGAGAGACCACATGACAAAGCCCACCTCGCTGGCTCAGGGCCGGGTCGCTCACCTCATCGAATGGAAAGGTTGGCCTAAACCTGCAGCTCCTCCGCTGACCGCCCACTCCCAGTTCAGCTCCTACTGCAATCTGACTGAAGGGGAGAAGGAGGCTCGCTTTGCTGCAGGTACTCGCTTCTTTGACCTTTTGACCCTTAGCCAGCAGAATGTTTTATATTCAGATTAAATTGCCATGCCAACTAGCTGTATTTTGTGTGTGTGTGTGTGTGTGTGTGTGTGTGTGTGTGTGGGCGTGGGTATCCCCTCACTTCAGCGTCATCTTCTGGCTTACTCCCAACCTTCTGTCATGCATCTAATCCCCTAAACCTCCTGCATGTTAGCGGTTCGCTCCGCCCACCGTCGTGTCTCCTGGGTGACGGCTTGTCTTGGCAGCAGATGGTGGCCTATTAGACACTCTCCCCAATCACTTCACTGCCCACCAATGGCACAGCAGCTCCTGTTGTTTTGCTGTGACTCATCATCTGTGGCTCCTGTGCCATCGGCGTGGATTGATCGAGGGAGAAAGAGATAGAGGGACCGAGACGCTGCTGTGTGCGTCACACAGCGATGCTTGGGAACCTAAACTATTAGCTGTTTCATAATTGTAATAATATAAAATTGAATCAAATGATTTTCTGTAATGAATCGTTTTAGTCACTTTGTTTTAGTTTCTTTGTTTTGGATCATTTGCAGACGTAACCCTGGGATTTCTGATATAAGGCTCTTCTTTTAAGACTCACAGTAGCACGTTAGTGGTAGAGCTGATTCAGATAATGTCACACTTGGGTTAATTAGCAAAGAAGAGGAGGACAGAGATTCAGTTTTACTCCAACCTTTTTTTTTCTTGCCAGATTTCCAGGCTGTTGTCAAAAGGAGGTTTTCATGTCCATCTGTAGTCATTTATATGTGGTGGTACGGTTGTGTTGTGGGACCTCCCTGCTCTTCCACACACATGCATGAAAGGGCAGCGGCAGAGTGAGAAGCAGCAAGAATCCTGTCTATATGATATTGATTAAGTTAGACACAGCATGGGTTGCAAAGGGGCTTGCAGTATGAGCGTGAGCTGAACCATCAGCTGGTGCCGGCTGACACTGCGATCACCGGGTTGGCCGGGACCGTGCTGAGCTCCATTTCATCACCAGAACACTAACTGGCATCACTTTGTTAGATACATTAATTGATTCCTATCCCTCATAAGATGTTACAAAATAAATATCAGAATAAAAAGCCAGGTGATTCGCTTTTTTTTTTTTTCTCAAAGTAATGCAGATAAGGAAATACACAGTTCTGTATTGAATCTCTCACATGCAGCCATTTCATCATCTTTATCTAAGACTCCACTGCATTCATCTGTTGGACCTGTTTTTTCTGCTAGGAGTGGCCGAGCAGTTCGCCATCGCTGAGGCTAAGCTGCGTGCGTGGGCATCTGTAGATGACGACGATGAGGAAGATTCCACTGATGAAAACTCCCACACCAACAGACTGACTCACACCCTATCCAGCCAGAATTCAGGTATCCAACTTTGCCACCATTCTGCGTCATCGTCACTGACGAAACACCTCATCTTCCCATCCTGTCACCTTATCAGTCCATCCACCTCCAGGTCTTCTGACTATTTCTTCCTCCTTCAGACGCCACCATCTACAGTTCCACCTCTGGAGCACCGCCGCAGTCTGGGGTCGACAGCACTGAGGCGCCGCCATCCGACAGTCCCCTGGGCTCCCGCAACAGCAGCCTGCCCTGTGGCAGGCTAGCAACTCAAAATGCCCCACAGTCATCACAAACCAACTCACCCACTTTACCCAGCGACTGCATGAGTACGTGCCTAGAGGAGGAAGAGGAGGAGAGGCTGGGTAGCCTCGAGGAGCAGCCGGCTCCTTTGCAGGAGCACCGCAGCGAGGTCTGCATCCACAACAAGCCCGAGTGGAGGCCGAGGTGCAGGAGCAGCAGGTTTGACTCCTGCTACTCCACCTCTCACTCCGAGTCTCCTGGAGAGGAGGACGAGGAAGACGAGGAGGAGGAGGAGGAAGGCAGCGTGTTCCACGAGGTTCGAGTGTGGCACTGCAGCCCCAGGAGCTTTTTCTCAGACCGGGCGTCTTCTGGGGTCGCGTCATTCGATGAGGAAGAAGAAGAGAGAGAAGCAGGAGAGGAAAAGAAAGAGTACTTGATGTGATGTGTCGTCCACCTTCTTGTCCCTTTGAGTCTGTGTTGATTCTGGATATTCTGCTTAAACTGTGAACCTCTCACCTCCTCTTCCTCTCCCTCCTCCTCCACTCCTCCACTGTCTCCTGTCTCTCATCCTCCAGGCCGTTCATACTGATCCTGCTCCACTGTTTATCGCTGCTGTAAACGGTATATATGTTGGAGAGTTCAGTCAGAATGTAATGCTGTTGTTCACTAAGTTTTGTACATTTTTTTTTTTCTGTGAACAGTCACGTGTTGCTGTTGGTTTTTCTATGGCTATTTTCTAGTGTCGTTTCCTCTGGGTCACGCTGTGTCACGTGGGTTGGGCTCTGTTTGATATTGAATGCCTGAATGTCTTGCATATATATAAATATGAGTTTTTGAAAGAAGATTCTTTGTCGTTTTTTGTTTTTTTTTTTCCTCCACAATCCAAAAACACAAGGAAGATACACAACCGCTCGTTTATCCTTTAAATGCAGTTTTTTTTTCTCTTTAAATTTAATCATTCACTCATGTACAAAAACAAGTTCATGTCCTCTGAAAAATAACAATGGCTGTTGATTTCAAATGCATAATTCTCCTATGTACAATAGCATGTGCGTAACTCTTTCATATATACAAAGCATATACAGGCCAGTGCCATATAAAGGGAGATACTACAGACTTATTGCTTAACTAGATACGCTGCGAACGAGCTTATACACTCTCTAAGTTTAACTCCTTTATAATTAATCTTATATGGCGAGCACTACTTCACATTTCTATATGCAAACAAAATAAAAAAGTTAAGACATGAATAAATCTCTGCACAGATGCCTGCTAGGACAAAAAAAAAGGGGTGGGTGGGGGCTGGTTGGTGTGCTGCGGCGCATTCACAGAAGACTGAAATATGGCCCCAAAATCGTTCAGTGACGCAAAAATACTTACACTCGTTTGAAGGTCGTAACAAGGACTCACACACGCTCGTAGCTCTACAACAGTTTTTGGACTCGTGGGTGTCACGGGCTTCATACAGTAGTTACATTTCTCAACGCTGCATTGGAGGCCAGGCTGGATTAAATGTCATAAAGACACGTGTAACATATGATGTGTGATATCTACAGGCCACATACGGTACAGTATATGTGTGTATTATATGTATAAGTGTGTGTGTATGTGTGTGTGTGTGTGTTCTCTATACAACAGCCGGTATCTTCCTGTAACTCTGAGCCCGAGTGTTGTTCCTTCATCATGCTGGACACAAACGTGGAGGCAGTTCAGTCTGCGTTGCCCTCATTAAGCCAAACAAGGCTGCATGTGCATTAAATTATAGTCATGGTAATTACAATGTGCTTTACTGTTATTTAGAGCCCTGTGCTAAGCTTGGTGGACATTTGGAAGCTGCCTTTGTCTGTGTGTTTATAGCTCTACTGGGGGGGAGGAGGGGTGGGGGGGGGGGATACAACCAGTATTTAATAGCAGAAAAAATAAATAAATACTCATAATGTGCTGCGACATGGAACTCTGACAAGACAGCAGGGTGTAGTAAATAATGTAGTCTGAACCTTTACTGCATTATTAATGTAAATTTATTGCCTATCAGCCCACACATAAAACAACACCACTATACGTCTTAACATTATGACCCTCGGATATATAAACCCACTGCTAGTGAATAGGTAGTTGTTTGAAGTCGTACTGTCGTGTGCTCATTAGAAGTGTTCTTTTGTTCTGTGCTTTCTTCATCGTTTTATTTCCCGCTCTCTGTTATTTCTGCGTCACTCCTTTCTGTCCTTGTAACGTCTGCCATCGTGTTTACAGGATGTTGATTTGGCACAAAGACTCAAACTCACGAGTCTGAACCAGAAAGAAAGTTGCTCTCGCACGCACACGCACACACACGCACACAAAAGATAAAGCTGGTGGTGTTTCGTGTTTTTACTGTCAACAAATCCCAGAAAAAAGACCAAACTAGCACCGTCTCATCTTAGCTGACAAAAGCATGAACCTGTGGTGCTGGAAGGAGGTCCACACACTTCCTAATCTATCCGAAGCAGCAGCAACACGATTTCATGAATATTTACTACGTTTTCTTCATGTTACCTAAAAATAAGCTGCTTTATAAAAACTATTTTGCATTGTTTCATGGTTATATTAATCCACAGCTGAAAATAATCCAAAACAAATGCACTAAAATGACCTAATAATAATAATAATAATACTGGGAAGCAGTTTATGTGGTTTTGTATCAGACTACTAGTTCAGGCAGGCGGCCGCTGCACATGCTGTTTGTTATTGTTGGGTTTTTATCGCTTCATGCTTTAGAATTATTGGTAATTTCACCTTAAATATTAAAATTTTAAAATATTGCTATCTATATAAAATAAAATGTTCTGGTATAAATCAAGTACCCTGTCTTATGTTGTGTCTACTGTAGGTGCCAGCCCACATCAGCTCAGCTATTACCCTTCTAGACATCCAACTAAATGTGGATATTTAGGGTACACTATATGGACAAAAGCACTGGGCCACCTACACGGTACACCTACAGGAGCTGCTTAGCCACAGAAACGCATACCATGAAGCCCCCGGTGCTTTTGTGCTGATGTTAATGCGAGAGGAGGGTTGGAACATAATCCCAAACAAAGACACATGAAATAAAATCTGCAACTACTTTTAATCATATAATATGAACCCGAACATCGATGATGTAGAAGCTCATCCGGCTCAAGATTCATCACATTTCACAGGTTGCTGCCCGTAAAACGACAAATGCAGTCTTTAATGTAATTTTGGTGAAGTTTGTTTAATTTCATAAAAATCTGACTAATCCTGCAGGTGGAGCAGAGATTTCTGTGAGCTGCCGATGGACAGACAGGCAGAGATGAGCTAAATTGTTGCCCCCTGATGACAAGTGCTGTAAAGAGGGCTCTCTGTAGAGAACAACCTTCTCAGTCCCAACTCGTCACACATACTGACTCCAGATCAGGACTCAGGAGAGTATTACATCTGAAAGCACTCTGTACCCCTTTAGTGTTATTTTTCAGCATGCGGTCATGTGAGACACGTAACCTGCTGAAGAAGCTTGTTGCAGATCGAAGACGTTTGTAAATTGTGTCTAACATTGTAAGACTTTGTATTTTAATCCAAACTATTTTTTTAAAGGAGACAAATCATGCTTAACCAACTTTTTTAGCCATTAAATAATTTTTTTTGTGTACTTTGAGTGTCTAGGAGCGCAGGAAATTTAAATGTATTCTCTCCTGGTGCTGCGTATAATTCTTTTTGGTCATAATTTTCAGTCTGGAACTGGAACTGCTAAACAAGGGCATGAACTTCCGGCTAACTAATCTCGTGAATCCTCCATTTTGCAGCGATTTTGTAGTCCAGTTCAGTTATGCCGAAGTTGCACGTGTTGTTGTGCAATGTTCAGTTGTTGGGTGTATTAACCCACACGATTCCTTACATCGCGCCCCCCGGCATCAGAGCCTCTTCAAAGTGCCTGGTTAAATTTTATCTTTCTCTGAAATGCACTCACATCAGTGGGGAAAGTCCTCCTTGTTTCTCTGCCAGTAGCCAATCGTATCGCTGCTATCAAAGTACAAAAATGGCCGAATGGGGTGGAGTGGAGTGCTCTGCGTCCTGGAGGGGGGGCGGGGCGTGAAACGTCTCATTCACATTTAAAGAGACCGCACCAAAACGAGCTGCTCTAAGACGCGCCTCAGAAAAGGTGTAAAAGCGGCGTCTGTGGAGCTGCAATAACGAGGAATTCGGGCCAAAGCGTTGCAGCTCTACTTTATACAGAGCACAAGTGAATGATTTATGAAAAGGATTTAAAAGCATGATATGTCCTCTTTAAACCAAACCATTTTGTTGCCTAAAATCAACAAAACAGAGACAGAAAAAGAGCTGTTCAGCACTAAGAGAAAATCAAAGTGCAAAAATAGCAGTCACAGATGAGACTTCTGCCCCTTCTTTCCTGCTGGCACTCACATGAACTTTCCTCATGCTCTTTTTTGGTGACTTGTCATCCATCCTCGTCCTACAAAATTATATTGAAAAATGATGCCAAATGTGTACTTTGTGCATTAAAATAAGATGAGAAAGAGGACCCTGTTGATATATACTATTTCTGTGTGCATCCAATGTGACTGCACTTTAATGATAAGTATGTTTCCATCTTTAAGGGATTTGTGCTAGTGCAGTTTAGTGCTGCCTTTTGTAGAGAGCAGCTGCAGTGTGAAATAGCACACTAACCAACTCCCTCAAAACACAGCTGTGCAGAGACTGAGAGATGCCCTGTGCTCTGCCATGATAAAGTCTCCCAAGGAGGAGAACACATCTCAAAAGGGGCAGACGGGCCTTTTGGAAGATGGGCGAAAGCGGCAAGTGAGCCAGCTCTGAGAAGAGCTCAAACAAAAAGTTGAGCTCTCTGAATGCACCAAACTAAAAAAACAGAGGTCTCACAGTAAGGCTTATGCTTATCATGTTTAAACCCTTGACCTCTATAATCACTTAGACAAGGAGCTGAGAAGGAGGAGACAACCCTGGAAAAACACTTGTGATGCTCTAGAAGCGAGCTTCAAAGAGGAGACGGCAGGCCGAGCAGGATTATGGAGGAGGAAAGTGCAGGAGGTGAAAAGGGAGGAGAGGAACACTGATCAATGAACCGGAGGAGTGGAAGAGGAAGGCAAGAGAAAGAAGATAAAGAGGTCAACCAGCTTCAAGGTGACTGTTGGACTTCACAATAATGGCTCCTCAGATCCTAGCAATATGTTTCAGACTACGACACGGTTTTTAGCAGAGTGCATAATTTAAAAAAAGAATGACTCCATCACAGATATCAGTACTGACATTACAGAAGGTAAAAAGGATGGATGCAGAATACTGAAGCCAACCTGGAAGTGCCTTAAACCAGCATTCTTTTTAAAGGCCAGCAGGGGGCGACTCCTCTGGTGGCAAAAAGACTACAGGAGCCTAGAAGTCTATGGGAAAGTCAAAAGAGTCAAAAAAGTTTATTTTTCTGAGGTTGCTCAGCAACCTCAGAAAAATAAACTTTTTGACTCTTTGGAGTCGATCACTAGTTTCAGATTATACAAAATAAAATACGAAGCTCTTTTCATAATTATGGCCATTATTCAGAGTCGGAATAGCGCTATCCTGGGTCTGCTTACTGGCCAACAACTTATCATTGCGCGTGCTGTGTCCTTGGTTTCACATGCATGGATAAACCAATTTAGAAATGGTGTGATTAAAGCGACTGAAGGGTGAATTTGACTTCAGCAGATGTAGCAGAGCCGCATATACTGATATTTGCATTTTATACCCTGTAAAAAAAAAATCGTATCAGCTCTTTGGGTATGATCTCAAATCAGAAAGTGCTACCTTTGGTCTTTCCAAGAGATTAGTTGCCGGTAATAAAAATGTAAAAGAAAACCAGCTTTATCCTTTAAACATACATTTGCTCACTCGCTCACTCTCGCACCACAACAACGTTAGAAACACGAGTATCTAGGCTGGAGGTGAGTGTGACCCCAACAAATGTAGGAAACGCCAACATTCATGAGACAGTATGGATCTGATCATTCTGATTGATCCTCAGTGTGGGCTGTGCTACCCTCCCCCCCAGGTTCTGATTGGTCCTCGTTTAGAGACAGACCCTCCTCTTGCTCCATTTCGTCTGGCTCAGGAGTTTGGGTGGGGGGATCAAAGTCACAGGCCAGCTCTGATTCCTCAGTGTGGGAGGGGCTGCAGTCAAAAGTAAACTCAGATTGATCCTCTGTGAACGAGGGGCTTTCCTGGAGCGGCAACTCTGATGACGGATTTGTGATGTCGCCGGGGCTGGCTTCGAACTGCACATTTGTTTCGTCCGAAAAGTTGACGGGGATCTCTTTGTACTGGAGATCTGGCTGATCCTCTACATTTGGAGGGTTGGGTTCCCGTGGCAAAGAGAGCCCCCTGTGGCGGATACACAGCTTGTGAAGTTCAGTTACCTCGGACACATTTGTGGTGTTCCCACTGTCGCGGAAGCTGGCCAGCGGAGGGCGCACTTTCACTCCAGTAACCGTCACTGAGCCTTCAATGGCCTTTCGCAGCTAGAGATGCAGCCAGCCCGGAGAAAAAAAAAGACAGGAAGCAGAGCCAAGAAAAGAGGTCAAGAAAGAGGAGAGGTGAGACTAATGAGCATATAAATAAAACATCATTCATCAGACTCGAACGATTTAAGGAACGCGCACACATGCACACCTCTTTGAGAGAGACCACTCCAACCAGCCGTCCCATGCTGGTCACATAGGCGTGGTCCAAACCAAGGAGAGAGAAGATGGTGTGAGTCTGTGGAAGAGGAGAGGTGGGTCATGACCTGGATACAGACTCAGAGGGGGGGTGCCTATGCATTTTGGATCTGGGTTATATAAACTGCAACTGCTGGATCATATTTCTCCATTTTCAACATGGTCACTGTGTCAGATAAGGCAGTCATAAAGCTGAACCACTCAATCACAGCTTGCTGTGATTTATGATGCGTGACATATGGGGGGGGGTAATTATTTGATCTCCTGCTGAATTTTTAAGTTTGTTCACTTACAAGAACAGTCTGTAATTTTTATGGTAGTTTATATTTAATGGAGAGAGACAGAATATCAACCAAAAATCCTGAAAAAAACCCCACATTACGCAAAAGTTATAAATTGATTTGCATGTCACTGAGTGAAATGAGCATTTAATCCCCCACAACCCAGACAGAATCCTGGCTTCTACAGACTGGCTTTGTGCCCATGTGGCACACTGATTTCAACCAACCAACCGATTACACATACTCCTGATTTCAAATGATTTCGTTCATTCCAACCTCTCCCACTCCATGGTCAAGATCAAAGAGTGTCAAACATCAGGGACAAGACTGTAGACCTGCGCAAAGCTGGAATGGGCTACATGACCATCAGCAAGAAGTTTGGTGAGCAGGTGACGACTGTTGGTGTGATTATTCAGAAATGGAAGAAATATAAAATAACCATCGATCACCTTCAGTCTGGAGCTCCATGCAAGATCTTGCCTCATGGGGTGAGGATCATCATGAGGAATCTGGTGGAACAGCTCAAAACTACTTAGGAGGAGCTTGTTAATGATCTGACGGCAGTTGGGACCGAAGTCACCAAGAACGCCATTGGTAACACACTACTGCTGTAATGGACTGAAATCTTGCAGCACCTGCAAGCTCCCCCTGATCAAGAAGGCAGATGTACAGGCCCATCTTAAGTTTGCCAGTGAACAGCTAAATCATTCAGAGAAGGCTCGGGAGAAAGTGCTGTGGTCAGATGAAACCAAAATCAAGCTCTAGATCAACTCGACCTGCCATGTTTGGAGGAAGAGAAGTGCTGAGTATGACTCAAAGAACACCATCCCCACAGTCAAGCACAGAGGCGGAAACATTATGCTTTGAGGCTGTTTTTCTGCTGAGGGTACAGGACGATCGGCCACGTACGGTAAAACCTTGGATGAGAACTTCCTTCACTCAGCCAGAACACTGAAGATGGGTCGTGGATCATTTCAATGTCTCTCTCCATTGAAATGAAACTACCATAAAAACTGTACATGAGCAAACTTACAAATTCAGCAGGGGATCAAATAATTCTTCCCCTCATAGATAATCGTAAAAGAGTTCAAGGGATCAAAATTACAGTTTTCAGGTAAACCCGGGCGAGCATGTAGGTGCAGTGCTTGTGATTAATTAGGTATAACGCTCCTGAGCTTTGGAGTGAAAGTCAAAAAGTATAAGGCTCACTGGATTAAAATAAATTACCATTTTTCTATTGCCCGGTTTACAATTATAAATAACTCCCAATGGTAAGCATCACAGATCAGAAACTAGGCAGAAGAGGCCTAAAACATCTGGAAACAGGATCTCTTGAGATGTCTCATACGCTGTGCTGCATGGTTTGTATTTCACTATGACATAATTACACCTGTCTTGGGTTGGACCGGTAAAGGGCCGATGCCATGGAGGCCAAAGCACCGGTTTCGGATTTTAATTTGATAATCAGCTGCACATATCCATTCAGAGTGCTTTTCAGTGCAGTCAAGACACTGTACTGACACAGATGTGAGATCATGGATCTTCTAACGGCTGCAGTGTTAGTGCTTGTTCTGCACATTAGTCTGTGAGACCAAAGAGACCATTTTATGAGGTGTAATGAAAAAGGTCGGCCCATAAAAAAAGCATACCCGATTCAAACTCGATTTACCCTCAAAGGTCATCTTCTTATGCCCGGTCAGACAGCTTCTGGCACGGCCGCTATTTTTAGATCGCTCCCTTGAAGTCTGATTATGACCACTTGCACTGTGCACTTTTTTCAACACAGGGTTCTGTCAAATTGGTCCCCGGTGACCAATGCAAGCATCTACTTTAAAGTCCCGGGGTATCAGAGAGAATATTAAGCAGAAATGACCTGAACTGTGGCGCTTGCCATCGTTTGCTGCAATGCACATTGAAAACGTCTGAGTTTTTTTTTTTGGACCACATCAACAGAATCTCTGCTCGCCACCGGGCTTGCCTGCCAGATTTGACTCCCTGTGAGTTCATCCAGTTCCAAAAATAAAAAACTAGGGAGGAGATCCAGTGGCCATCGAAGAGGAACGAACACAAGGGGACAAACGGGGCGTCTATGGAGTGATTTAAAAGAGCAGCCACTCTGCAGGTTAACCGAACATTCACGAGACGACATTAAAGGGAAACTGACTAAATTTAAATCAATGTGTTTTCACTCAACTTTGGGATGATTTCTGGAACTTTTCAATCACACCTTGCAGCTAATTAAATTCACAGTAAAATAACATTTTAAAAGTGCCATGATAACGTAACTGGAAAATTCCTGAATAATCAAAAAACACTGAAAGAGAAAAAAATGCACTTTTTTTCTCCTGTGTGATTTATAGGCAAAAATGTATATTTTATTTGCCTCGCTGGTTATTTGTTTATATTGCACCTTATGCAGAGATGTTTGCTCCACCAGCTGGAAGGGTGCCGGATCAATCTTACAGTTCTTGAAATCCACCGGTTCGTCAAGCTGCTGCTCCTCCCACTCTGCTATCTGCAGTTAGACGGACACAGAAACCTCTAAACTCTGAATTAGAAAAAAAGCTGATTTCACATGTTTAATCTTCTCACCTCCGACGGGGTCATGCAGTCTTCCACCTCAGCAGAGTCCTGAAAAGGCAAAAATCATTTAGTCATTCATTGCTCCTATGAACACACAGATGTTCAACAAAACTCCACGCCGCATTATAAATCTAGTGTGCACGTGTTTGTGTCAGTGTAGCATATAAAAGAGAGATGCTGTAAACCAATGAAGCATTTATATCAGTCTGCTAGGCTGAAGGAGAACTTCGGTTTATTGGTCGCACAGTGCAACCAAAATCCTGAAAATGATAACGACAACCAGAGGAAAACCCAAAGAATCGGCCACCTTTAAATAAAGCACACACACACAGTCACACAGAGGAAGCATTCAGAGCCGAGGGAAAGCTGATGAAACACTGAAAGACATTAACACCTCACACCTCTCTCTCTCTCACACACACACACACACACACACACACGCGCGCGCGCTCGCTCTCTCTGCTTAACCACTCTAATGCTCTGGTTTGTGCACCACAAATATTTTGGTCCAGCACTCACTACGTGTGTGTCGCAAGGCAACGGTTACTAAGCAACAGTCTCTAGGCGGCAGACAATCTTACCGCCATGGAGATCCTCACACGTTTGGGCTTGGGCTTTCTTTTTTCAGAAGGAGCCGGCCCAGCCGGGCTCTTCCAGCCGGGGAGAGAAGGCATCAACACAGCACAACATTAGCACAGCATCAGTGGAAGTGGACAGTTTTTGCTCTTTAAGGTGGCGTCGCGGCAACATTGGAGCCCAGTCTGACTTCTGCCGGGAGAAGTCTTTGTGATGTGAGCACAATGTTGGTGAAAGGGTATAATTACTGCACCACAGATGGAGGTGAGGGCACAGAGCCTGCACAAGACGCCCAATGTTAAGACAATCGCAGACGATGCACTGCCAGGGAAAAGGAACTTGAACATCTTATATTTTAGTGTTGAGCGCTTGCTGCTCTTACGCCGACCCTTTAGCAGCTCTGTGGCTGAAAACAAACGACTTATTCCAGCTTGTTTAATGAAGAAATGCTTCAAATGGTTGTATTAAAAAAAAAAAAGTCAAAACATTGAACAGACCCCCCCCCCCCCACCCCACCGCCCAGCTCTGCTGACCACAGCAGTAAGTGCTGCATTGCAAAAACTGCTGGAACACATCCACTCATCCATCCACTATCCTGCATTGACAAGTGTATGAATCTGATTTATTTGGTAACACTCGAGGTTATTATAGTTGAACTAAAAAGTACTAAGTCAAATAAAATAAATGTATACAGTAACATGTTCAGTTTTAGTCTTTGTCAATATGGTCAAATTTGTCAACACAACCTGCCAAATGAGGCTTTGATGCTTATTTTATTGATAATATTCATGTACCTGTAATACCTGTTCTGGATTTCTTTTCTTGCCCCTGACAAATACCATTATATTATATATATAATAACATTTAAAAAACTAACACTGAAACTTAAAATTTAACTGAACGTAAACATTTTCACATATCAATCTATCCATTAATTTTTTAAACACTTTTCCGGCAAAGGGTCACGGGGATGCTGGAGCGCATCCCAGCTGTCATAGGGCGAGAGGCAGGATATCATAGGCCAGTCAGATAGAGACAGACAACCATTCACGCTCACATTCTCACCTACGGCCAATTTAGAATGACCAATTAACCCAACACGTATGTCCTGACTGTAGGAGGAAGCCGGAGAGAACCCACGCAGCCACAGAGAGAACACGCACATTCCAAACAAAAAGCCGGCCGGCGGATTCAAACCCAGGACCTTCTTGCTGAGGCGACAGTATCAACCACCCTACCACCCACTTTCTCAAACAATAAAAACTAAACTCAAAATCCATAGAAACTAACTGAAACTAGAAAAGGAATAAAAATCAAAACAAAGTGAAAGTAATAAACAAATCATAAAATAAAAACTATAATAACCCCGGTGACACCCAAATGCCAGCAAAGCTATCAAGAAACCAAAAATATTAATGTCAGTAAACATATTAAGTTTTTTTCTGGATGATGCTGATTTTTAATTTTTAAACACTAACTAACACAGCAGCACGTCTCAAAATAGTTGGCATGGGAGCAACAAAATGCTGGAAAAGTAAGCGGTACTAAAAAGAAACAGCTGGAGGAACATTTTGCAACTAATTACGTTAACTGGCAACAGGTCGGTAACATGACCGGATATAAAAAGAGCATCTTAGAGAGGCAGAGCTTCTCAGAGGTAAAGGTGAGCTCTACAAATTAACAATTTCAGAATGATGTTCCTCAACATCATCATCCTCCACACTGCATAATATCATCAAGAGATTCAGAGAATACGGAGAAATCTCATTAAAGCATTAAAAACAAAATGATTCTGTCACTGAGATCGCTTCATGGGCTCAGGAACACTTCCAGAAATCAACACAACCGTTTACACAACAGTCGAAGAACATTTGAGAAGCCACAGAAGCTTGACTCTTTCATGTAAACTGACTGAAATATTCAAACCCAAGCCTTTGTTTCACAAAATGAAAACGCTAATGATGCCTTGTGTTTCACTTTACAGCTCTCAAAAACTCAGCGTGACACATTTCATAACTTTGATCTCCGCTCGATATTTACAAAGTTGCGCATTTGCGCGACGTTTGGCGGCGCAGCAGCGGCCGGTGACTGAACTGTGCATCTGATGCCGAAAGGTGTTAAAGACAGATAAGGAACGTTTTCTTTAACCGCGCTGCGTGACGCCATCGCTGCTTGAAATTTAACACAAAAAAAAAAAGGGAAAAGAAAAAGCTAAAATGTAGGATGTTCAAAAAAAAAAACCCTTTGACTGGCAGTGGATGTGCTGTGCGGTGAGGGTGCAATGACTCACAGAAGTTTTACACACAAAAAGCTTCGACCACAGCGTGAGATTACACAGGAAAACCCTGCTGTCTGTGGGTGGATCCCGCCCGTCAGCAGCAGGAGGACGACGAGGTGGACGGTATAGGCGAGCACACATCCCCGCTCATACAGTGCATGTCGCACTCTTAAAGGACACTCGCACTCATGCATCTGTAAAATCTCTGCTTCTCCTCACCTCCAGCAGCTCCTTGTCTTGGTCAGCACAGGAAAGGGTCTGAGAGCCTCAGAGAGGAAAAGAAAAAAAGGAAAAACAACAGGTTCGGTTGTTTTCTTTTTCATTTTGTCGTTCTTGGTTTTTGTCTATCTGTAGGTGTAAAATACATACTGTTTGGCGTCTCTGTCTCACTGATGGCAGACACGGTTTTCAAGGCGGATTTCAGAGGAAGCTGAACGTTGGAAACCACTGGGCTGAAGGACGAAGACTCTTCTGTGGAGATCTACACGGAAAATACATTAACGCAGGAAACAGGACAAAAGCAAACACACACAGAGAGGGAGACACAGAAAGGACGAATACACATGCACGCAAACGAACAGGACAGCACAGGTAAGGGCACAGACGACAGAGACACAGAAGACACGTGTTAACGTTGAAGTACGAATGAAGTACATTCACACACGTTTGTAAACACTTACCACAACAGCCGTCCAAAAACTCCATCTGTGCCTTTACCTAATGCTACATGCTTCACACATGCTGATCAACTTCTAGTCTACTGCTACAACCCAACCCAATCCGGACGTCGCCCCAGCCCAGCCCTGGCGCCCCCGGACGCCTCACACCTGTTGAGTGCTCACCAAGAAGCGGACCGCTTGGCGAGCGCTAGAATTGCTGGAGGAGTTGAGGTGGGTGTGGGTGCAGGGTGAGCTGGGGGTGCTGTCACTGATAAGGCTGGGCAGGTGATCGTGCGTGCCGTTGTCCTGCGCCAGCTGGCGGAGGTACTCCAGCCTCCGCTGGCGTGACAGCTGAAGAGAGAGCAGGGACTGCAGCTGCAAACGCTCGATGGAGCCCAGCAGGATCATGGAGTCTGAGGGAGAAGGAAGGGCACGAGAGAGGCAATGACAAAGTGATCGGTTAGGGAAATGTGAAAGAAAATCAGAGAAGAGAAGTGGGATTTGTCTGGGATTTTGTAGTTCTGTAGTAGTGCTGACGTGAGTTGTCACAAAAATATCTGTTGACATCTTTTAAATGTTACAGTGTAAGTAAAATCTAAAAGTAGTAAATGGCAGTATTATTAAGATAACGGAAGCTATGTGGATAAAAACTACAATTTCAGAGCATCTGTAAACCTTTGCTTCCATCATAAGTCCTAATTGCTGAATGCACTGAAGCCAAGCACAGTGAGGCTCATACACATGCTGTGTACTTACCTCTGGATTCTACCAGGGCCAGTGTTTTGAGCTGACCAGTCATTAGCATCTCTTGCAGTTCCCGATAGGAAGAGTTAAGAGTGATGTAGCGCACATCCCTGACCATGATGTCCTCCACACGGATATTATACTTCCTGAAACATGGAGGAGAAGATAGAGGTTAATGAGAAGCGGGAGCAGGGACACCCGCAAACAAGGGGGAAGGAAATGAAAGGGAAGATAAGCGAAGGGAGATGAAGAAGAAGTGGAATTTAACAAAAAAAGCAAATGAAGGTGCAGAATCAGTGGAGAAGAGGAAAGTAGCAGCAGCAGCGGACTCACTCGTGATGTCCCATCCCCAGCTCGGGCAGATAAGGGAGCTTCTTGATCCGAATGATGGAGTCGTACAGCGATGGCTGGAGTGCCTGGGCCACGGCGTTGGCCAGGATCACAGCAATCATCACAGGCAAGATGTGCGAGATCTGACCGGTCAGCTCGAACACTATGACCGCCGTGGACACAGTGTGGGTGACCGCTCCAGACAGAGCAGCAGCACCTTTGAATGAAAGGGAAATCTTTCATATGTATTAGTCTCTTTAAAGCCATTTACGTGCAGCTAAATGGCAAAGATGTAGTGTTTGATTCACAGAAAAGGTGAATCAGACTGGAGCCCAGCTGTCATAGGGCGAAAGGCAGGTACACCCTGTACAGGTCTTCCCGCTGCTCTCCTCACTGTTGTATGTCCCAGAACAGAGTCATACTACTAATACTCTTGGAAATAGTCTTTTATACTGCTCTGACTAAATTGATATAAAGCAGTTAAAACGGTGTCAGCTTTGCAGCTGTGACACATTTTAATAATGCAGGACAACACCAAAAAAAAAGAAGAAAAAAAAGAGGAAATTGGTAATCAAGGCTAATTAAATCCTGAAATAAACATCAGTATAAAAACTGATCTAGAGCCACTCACCCACTACAGCATAACCGCCAGGAACTATGGGATACACGCTGCCGGCAGCATGTATGCCATCAGGAAACATGGCCGCCATGATCTCGCCAACAAGTCTGCCAAATGCTGCACCTGCACACCAATACACCAAGAGGTTATTAATTTAAGAGAGGTTCAGCTGTGCAGTGGAAATCATTACAAAACACAGCAGATTTTATTCACCAATAAGAAAAACAGGCATGAAGGCCCCGCAAGGAACAGGCATGGTGGTGGCCACAGCAGACATCCAGAACTGAAAGAGAGAGAAGTTTTACAGTCTCATCCACCTTTCGAAATCCACCAAGGCACCAAGCTCAGACATTTTTGATTTATTTATTTAAAGGGGACAGTGCAATTTAATAAAACACACGATAAAACATGGGTTAAAAAAGTCAGAATTAGCCCAAGGGCTATTTTTCATCTGTAGTCCCCTGGCCATGATGTTAAAATACAGCTGGAGTCATGAAATACTAAAAAGAGCAAACAGTCCCAGGTCTGACTGTCTGACCGTCGCGGAGCCTCGATCGTATCACAGAGTCAGTTCAGGATTAGACGAAGACACAGCAGAGCTCTCTAAGATGCTAAAGTTAATCAACAAACGCTACTCATCGAAATTATTCTGAAAGCCTCGTCAGTTCGATTTCAGCGCATAAAAGCTTTTCACATCGCTGCATGGCCCCGGCCTACCTTCATGACAGTGAAGAGGATGAGCGTGATGAAGACGTTGACCTGGGGGTGTTTCCAGGCATGGTGGTGACTGGTGTAGTCAAACTCCTCCGCCACACCCTGACGGCACCACGTGCGGTTGTCAAACAGTGCCACCAAAGACTCGTGCTGCGTCAGCTGACAGATTGCCACACGGAAACACAGAGACACACACACACACACACACACATTTGAATCCATACTATTTGGGCGCTCTGTATTAAAAAGGAGTTCCACCCACACAGTTCTTTCTATATTGATGTAAACCTACTCGTATTACACTGGAGATTTGGCACTTCAACGTGGTTTTGATTTTTCTATTTCAAATTTAGGCACAAAGCCTGTAGGACAAATTGTGTAACTGTTTAAATACAACAGTAAAACTGAATTGCATGTCTACACAGAAACAAACTAGCAGGCAGGCTCTGAAACTGTAAACTCTATAGCAGTGCATTTACTGACTGCATTTGATCATGATGGCACATCTCTTGAAACACCACACATCCATCGCTTACCCAACTTAGAGCTGTGGGGCGGATGGAGTCCATCCCAGCAGGGCGCACAGGTCGCCAGCCCATCACAAGGATAACACAGAGAGACGGACAACCACACACTCTCACATTCACACCTCCTGCCTATTTAGAATCACCAGCTAATCGAACAAGCATGTGTTCGGACCCGTTTTTGGCATTATTTTATAAATTTTAGGTACTTAAAATTGTACGTACTGACAGCTGCTTTTAATCCTGAAGACATCTCAGACAGGTTCTTCTCACTCCACTCCCAGATGCAGATAGATACACTGCCTGCTGCAATCTTAACTATGATTTGTAGCCTATATATTTACATTTTTGTGGTAATTATAAACAAATACATAAATAGTCAAAAGGAAAAAAAAATAAAAATAAAAGGTAAGATCCTGCTGCAGACTTCCATTTCTGATTCCTGGTTATTGTCCCTGTGCTTTGGGACTAGCCTTTAAGCCCTCTTGAACCCTTTTATGTTGGCTTCATTTAAAATGACCATCAATCATCTCACAACAGTCAGGCCATGCTTTCATACTGTCAAAGGAGTGTGAAAGTATTTTTTTCACCTGTCCAGCCATGAACTGTCCGAAGCCCGGAGGGAACGTGAGTGTGGAGATCAGCAGGGTGACAAGCGCAGGATACACCAGACGCCTGACAGGAAGAGACGGACTGTGGGGTCATTAATGAGTGTGCTTGACACGCTGCATGTGCATACCTAATTTCTCGGTGGTGTGGAGAGAGAGAGAGATAGCGTGTATAAATAGCTCCTGATGACGTGTGTGAAACCGACCCAATTCATACAAAGGATTTACCTAAATTTCCCAGGACTACATTAGCTTTGTGACATAGAGCATAAGGCCAATTTTAAACAGACACGTGTGTGTGTGTCTGTGTGTGTGTGTGTGTGTGTGTGTGTGTGTGTGTGTGTGTGTCTCTGTGTGTGTGTGTGTGTGTGTGTGTGTGTGT
>JAVDPK010000858.1:1451504-1469098 GCA_034780415.1 Cichlasoma orientale | reverse complement strand
GTGTGTGTGTGTGTGTGTGTGTGTGTGTGTGTGTGTGTGTGTGTGTGTGTGTGTGTGTGTGTGTGTGTGTTTAGATGTAGCTTTAATATCTGACTTTTTGAAAAATATGCTTATTGGCTTTACGGCAGAGTTAGATGAGAAGATCATACTCACATTATCATTTCAGTTTGTTAATTATAAAGCAGAAGCCAACAGATGATAACTGGGCATAAAGACTGGAAACCATAGACTGTATATAAATGATGGACAGAACTTCTGGGTCTGAAAAGTGAAGCCAACACAAAGTGCTTCAAACTTGTGTATTTTTTTTCTATTGCACAGAAAGTGCGAGTCCTTTGGCCCAGCCCCCCTGCAGGTCGCAGAGCGTTCCACTCCACCCCGTTCGTTAACACTGGTTTTGCATGGATAAAAGTGAAGAGTGTATTGAGCAGAATGAAGGAGTATATTGAGGAACTGATGAAGAAAATGAGAGAGAGGATGGATGGATGGATGGAGGAAAGTTAGTGACTCAGGAAGTGCTGAATGGAGAAAAAGTGTACTGGTACAAATAGTCAGGAATGAGGGTGATTGCAGAGCTATAGTAACAGTACAGAGGGATAAAGCTGATCAGCTCTGCAATGAAGATATCGAAAGAGTTGTGATGATCAGTGAGCAGCAGTATGACTTTGTGGTGAGAAGGAGCGCTACAGATGCGATGTTTGCTGTGAGAGTGTTGAGAAGGATAGAGAAGGATAGAGAAGGCCAGAAGGAGCTTCACTGTGTCTTTGTGGATCTTGAGAAAACATATGCGAGACAGTAGTGAGAAGTGTGGTGGGTGTGAGTGTCAGATGGGTTCAAGGTGGGGGTGGGATAAGACCAGGGATCAGCTCTGAGCCTCTTCTAGTTTGCAGTGGTGATAGACAGGTTGACAGAGGAGGTCAGACACGGGTCTTTATGGACTATGATGTTTGCAGATGATATTGTGATCTATAGAGAGCAGGTGGAAGTATGCACTGGAGAGAAGAGGAATGAAAGTCAGTAGAAGCGCGATAGAATACATGTGAATGAGAGGGAAAGGTGAACATGCAAGGAGTAGAGAGAGTGAAGGATGAGTTCAAATACCTGGGGTCAACCATCCAAATAACGGACAGAGAGGTGAAGAAGAGAGTGCAGGCAGGGCGGAGTGGGTGGAGACGAGTGTCAGGGGCGATTTGTGACAGAAGGATAGCAGCAGGAGTAAAAGGGAAGATTTACAAGATGGTAGTGAGACCTGCTATGACTGACAAAAAGTGGGAGTAATTAGAACGAACAGGATCAGAAATGGGTACATCAGAGGGACGGCTCAGGTTGAACAGTTTGGAGACAAAGTTAGAGAGGAGAGTCTGTGCAGAGGAGGGATAGTGGACACATTTGGTAAAGGGTTCATGGATGTAGTGAAGGAGGACATGCAGAGGGCTGGTGTGACAGAAGAGGATGCAAGGGACCGGATGAGATGGAGGCAGATGATATGCAGTGGTGGCTCATAAAGAGACCAGCTGAAAGAAGAAGAAGATGGATAACTGTGTGATGTGCAGTCATTTTTAAATTATGGCCACAGTGATCTTTTACTAGAAAAATCGAATCAGTCTTTGGCAGATGTGGCGAAACTCACTGAAAGTGTTCCTGGGACAGATGGACAGACAAAAGAGCCTCAGCATAAACGCATGACAAAGATGCTTTAGAGGAGTCAGTCAGCTGGTTTTGTTACGCAGTGAAAGGTCCGGGCTCATTGTTTCCAGTCTCTGATAAGCTAGCTTTCTGCTGGCAGTTCCAGTATGAATCAATTCATCAAACTCTGTGAGTAATTTCTAAAAAACGTCAAATTGCTCCTCTAAGCCGGACGTGGACTCACTGGGTCTGTGACTCTACAGATGTTTAATGGTTATGTGTAAGATAATATCAGATACTTACTTCCTCAGCAAGAACTTGTTAATTGTCTTCTGCTTCCTCATGCACTCTACAATCAGCCGGTTCAGGTAGACAAACAGAGCTCCCCCAAAACCACAGGCAATCCTACAGACAGACACAGACACACAGCTTGTTTGGCCTGTTGAAGCCTATCGTGGTCCAAAACAAAACCAGCCGCATGGAAAAAGAATTACCACAAATGAATCAAAGCTACAGTTTTGCTATGCCTGGTTAAGTCAGTCACAGTTGGAAGCTCTTTTCAAGGAAGCCAACCAATGTTCATTCATTGTTTCTCTCCATTAAGACACATCAAACAAATCAAATTTGGCACGTTCTGATCTGGACAGAGCCTCTGCTTGTAATCAGCAGAGTAAAAAGCTAATTTCATGCCCCATTCATTGAATACAAATCAACCTTCAGGCTCCCGAAAGACTTCAGAGAACGTCAGAAACGGAGCTCAGATCTCCTCAGTAGCACGAGCTGCTCTGGGATCAGGGCTCCGTTTAATGTGGCGCCAGTACAGAGAAACACACTCACCCGAGTATGGCAAACGCTGGCAGCTCCTGAAGGTCAAACGGGAAGTCCAGACGGAAACGGGTCTTAAAGAGAGCAGTGATGGTCTCTGAGAAAAGAAGACTGTTCTCACTCTGCTATACGGCAACATGTTATGAATGAAGACCGGTTTTTAAACTGAACTAAATGCAACCACTTACCTTATCACACCACTTAAAAATATACTTACATATACTGAGTTACATTTTATATACATTCCCATCAAAGTAACTGATAATATGCACCCCCCCCCCCTTTTGCCCTCAGAACTGCCTTAAGTCTTCATGGCACTGATTCAACAAGGTGCTGGAAACGTTCCTCAGAGATTTTGGTCCTTATTGACATGACAGCATCACACAGTTGCTGCAGATTTGTTGGCTGCACATCCATGATGGGAATCTCCTGTTCCACCACATCCCAAAGGTGCCCGATTGGATTGAGATGTGGTGACTGTGGAGGCCGTTTGAGGGCAGTGAACTCACTGTCATGTTCAAGAAAGCAGTTTGAGATGAGCTGAGATTTGTTATCCTGCTGGCAGCAACTATCAGAAGACGGGTCCACTGTGGTCATAAAGGGATGGACACGGTCAGCAGCAATACTCACGCCATCCGTGGCATTTAAACAATGTTCATTTGGTACTAAAGGGCTCAAAATGTCCCACCACCATCCTGAACTGTTTATAGAAGGGAGGGTGGATCCATGCTTTCATGTTGTTTATGCCAAATTTCTAATCCTACCATTTGAATGTTGCAGCTGAAACTGAGACTCATCAGACCAAGTAATGTTTTTCCAGTCTTCTCTTGTCCAATTTTGGTGAGCCAAACTGTAGCCTCAGTTTCCTGTTCTTAGCTAACAGGAGCGGCACCTGGTGTGGTCTTCTGCTTCAAGGTTCAACATGTGCTCTTCTGCACTCCTTGGTTGAGTTACTATTGCCGTCCTATCAGCTTGGAGCAGTCTGGCCATTCTCCTCTGACCTCAACAAATCGTTTTCACCCAGAGAACTGATTGGGTGAATAGGTGTACCTAATGAAAGGGCCGGTGAGTGTAAATTCACTAACTAGTCTAAGACTGCATGTTATGATCACTTTTTTTTTAACACCAGAACAGGATGTCAGAAGATGACAGCGCTGGAAAAGTTAGAGATAGTTTCTGTTTTGCACTTTACCTTCCTCCTGATTCCAGACGGCAAGCACTCTGAATATAAAAGCACTGAAGGTGGCAGCGAAGAAGCCCCTCCAGTAGTTCCTCACAGCGAAAAATGTTGACGTGACCTCAATACTGAACAGCACCCCTGCAACGCACAAACACACAGATAGAGTGAGACATTCCCAGAGCTCGACTGTAGTCAGGAAAACAGCCAGTTCTCATTTTTATAGCAGATATTCTAAAAAGAGTTATTCTCCAGTCGTCCTCTAAGTTATTAAAGTTGATCTGTTAATTCTTTTCTTCGTTAACGGATTCATTTGGTCTACAACATTTTAGAAAAACACATAAAAATGACAAAATGATTTCCACAGTACTCGCATATTTAGCTTCTGTGACTCTGTATCAATTAAATGCTTCAGCTCTGATCGTTACAGCTATAATCTTCTGTTGTCTTTATATGGATTTTCAGTATTTTGCACAAACCCGACAAACATTTCTACCGATTGTTTTGGAAATCCCACACGGCGGCATGAATCGTGTCCCGGTGAATGTGCAGTACGTACTGTACTGATGTCAGTATGAGTTTGTCTAGTCGCGCTAAATAAATGAGACAGGGTGTCAATCATGTACCAAAAACAAGTTCCTCTTGTCGCTTGTAGCCACGGGCATCCATTCTATATGGCTCAAATGATGCAGATGGGAAGACATTTATCAAAATAATTATAACTTAAGGTCCTCTTCACAGCTTTTATTAGTCTTGTCATTGTCGTTACCCATAGATTAAAATGCTAAAGAACATGTCACTCTATTGAAACCACTGAGAAAGAATGGACAGCTTGATTTAGCAATTACATTTCAAACACGGAAGTTAATTCACAGGACAATTAAAACCATCTGAGCAACCAAACCCATGTAGGATATCAATTAAGATGAGAAAAGATCTAACAAAATCTGATGGGAAATTCACCCTAATAATAAACAGTATTGGAGCAAAGGTCGAGAAGTACTTGAAGTCCTCAGGGGGGAAAAATGGAAATTTTAACATTTGCGTAAGTAGGCGAGTCCATCTGTTGAAGAAGGTGGTAAGATGCAGTCGAAGTATGAACGAGTATGATTCATCGTTTGAGCATCTACAGAGAATCAGTTTAATCTACATATCTTAACGTGGATCGCTATGGATGATGGGGACAGAAAAGGTCAGGGGGTCACAAAACATAGTTCTCGTCCCCTGTACACCACAAGCATCAACGGCACACAGTTAAGCCTGATACAAATTACTTCTTAGGCCAGCAGAAACAATCCGATACACAAAATCCTTCATTTAAAATATAAATTTAATATTCACTCTCTTTTCTATTTGTATTAAGTAGGAAAAAAAACCCTAAAACAAAACAAGGAATCATGCATAACCACGAGCCAATGAGGCATATAAGGGTAGGATGGGTGATATGGTCATGTGGGTTCAAGCCAATCAATTTCCCCGTCAAAGAGGCGGGCCTTATAGATGACTTGTGTACCCCCAGGACCAGTTATGGTGTTACACGTCTAAGGCACTCCCTTTTAACGTGAATGTGGATGTATAAGATTGTTTTGTGGTTTTTCTACTTCATGCTAATCTTATTTAAAATGCTGTGTGTAATAAATTTTACGACGACGCTGGAGAAGACCAGAACCTGTTGGTCTAGCAATAAAGTTGTTCTCTTAACTCAGTGACAAATGCTTGTGTGTTTAAATCCAAGTTGTTGAGGTTAAACCAGACCATGCCATGAGAATAAGAGCCTCCCCCCGTCTCCCCATATCCTTTATCAGAGCATCTCTTTCTGTTTCCCAGGGCCCGGTGTTTCCTTCTCTTGTGCGTTTCCCTAGCTTTAAGTTTCAGCTGTTTATAGCTTCCCAGTTACTCCTTTTTGGATTTTGCTGAATTTTCTGCACTCAGTCAATAAATGACTCATTTTCAGTTCACTCCGCCTTTCTCTGCGCGTCTGCATTTGGTTCCTACAGTCTGCACATCCTGCAGACTGTGACAGAGAAGGCATTTAGCTCGGCCACATGGGCAGCTCCATATTTCAGCTGAGCTTGAAGGTGTGGATTTTGACTACGGACGAATTAGATGTACAATATTCCTTTCTTGTCACTCATATGGACCACATAAAATGCGCCCATGGGCAGCCATTAGGCTGAGGGCCAGACTTTGAGAACCTTAGATTTAGACAAATATACTGACTAAGACTGGCATCTTCTGCTGCCAGTGGGGTAAATATTCTCTTCATCTAATTAGCTCCTGTAATTGTCTTACATAATTAGATCCAGCTCAATCAGAAGCTGCTGTCATGTTGACTCACCTCCAATAGGGGCAGCAAAGCAGCAGCCCACGCCCACCGCGCAGGCGGCCGACAGCATCTCCGTGTTCCTCAACTCATTCTGTCCAACGAGAGTCAGATATGCGCACATACAAATACACACAGAGCAGTGCATTTAAGCAAACACACACAAATTCAAATTCCAAGTGAGTATGCCACAAACATACACTCAAATTAATTTTTGCACAAATGCAGCAGTTTGACTGTGTCTGTTCACATTCAATGAGATTACTTATATATGATTGGAGTTTGATGGGAAGCTGTAACTGAAAAACCATGATTGAGCGTTGAAATCATGGAATGAGATGTTTGCGTTGAAGCAAAGGCAACACAGATCGATGCCTCCCTGCGACGCTTCACTGAACAGAATCTAGCACAGCGCAGACAAATGGAAAGACATCAATCTGTCTCAGCCTCTGGAATGGACAGCTTGAATTAATGTTGATGGAACTGGGAATAAAACTATCCGAGTCATGCATTCGTACCTTGCTTCCTTCAAAGGGCTCTTCCTTTAGCAGTAAAAGTGAAAACAAGACAGACACGTGTGAGCGTAGTGGTTACCTTTTCTTTTTAATCTTCCTCCTGGAAGACATCCAAGTTATTATCCAAACCAAACAGACTCACACAGGCAACAAATGAGCTTCGGCAAACACAGTCTTTACTGTGAAGTGAATTAACATTTTCCCAGACTGATTAGGTTTAGTGATCCCTGCACTATTTGAATTGTTCTAACTGTGCTGACACGTGTTTTTCTTCCTCCACATCACTGCAGTCTATCTTCCTCCATGCTGATATGGCTGTTGATGCGAGGAGGAGAAGCACGTCACAGTGTCCAGTGCAGAAAAAGACAGAAGCTCAGGGTGAAGTCTCACATGAATGGAGGTGAGAGTCCGTCCTGGGGAACGGCAGAAAGCCAAAGAAACGTCAAAGATTTTTCAAATAACTGCGTGTGTAGTTTTTCTAGTTTTTTTTTTTTTTACTGATGGTGACATTAGAGGAGAAATCCCCCCATTATTGTTGGAAAACAACAATGATCATGGACATTTCTGGTCAGTTTTATTACATAATTTATTTTTAGCTGTAAAATGCCCCCGTCATTTGCTTCATTCTTGTGTGAGTTCAAGTGTACGCACACACATCAGTGGCAGTCTCTTACAGGAAAGCCTGGTACAAATCTCTCTGCTGGTTTGGGTTCACATACTGACAGTTCTGCTCAGTCTGGGGGATTTCCCATGATGCACTGAGCACGTCCCCTCCGCCCCCCTCTTTTTACACCACATGCATGTAAAAGTCACTTCTGCATGTCATTAACTTGTGTTTTGTCCCTCATAGTTTCTGTTGTCTGAGGCCTCCTCTTTTCTTCTCTTTGACTTGCAAATTGCTGCCCCTCCCTGAACCTGCGTCTGCTGCTGGAATTAATGAATTAATCTTTACTTCAATTTTTAATCAGTAGCTTTAGAATTTTTGACTCGTTCATCCCTCTGCAATCCCTACTGTCCTTGCAGTGGCAGTGTGATGAGGTTTGGACAGAGGCATGCCTGGGTTGGCTTGGGAGGGCCCCCACTTCTTGTGAGACCTTGTCATCTCTCCTTGCTGTTGTTATGCACTTTATCTGCAATTTTAAACTTGGATAATTAAGGCCTCAGCCACACAGGTCTAGAAACCTGTCGGTGGCAATCTGGCAACCACTAGTTGTGAAGGAAAAATGTGCATTCCCTGGTTGGCAAATGTTGCTGGCAGTCGCTGTGAAATCGGTTGCAAAGAGGTATGCAATGATGCACCAACAACCTTATTTTGGTCACTAGCAGATTGCTGCAGTTGCCAGGAGTTTGCATTGAAGACAGCAACTTGTCTGCAAACACTTGCCAACTACTCTCCAAGCTGTAGGAAAACTGAACCACTGCTACATTTCAAAAGGGTGGTGCTTTTACTAAGCTAGCGGCCAAAACAATCACAAAGTTTTTGGTGTAGCACCCTCTTTGCTACAGATTTCACCTAGCCAACGCCAGCAACCACTCTAAATAGACCTCATTACAAATGTCAGCATGTGCAACTCCGTAGCTGAACGTGGGCACAAAATGGGTCAAATCAGACAGAAATGAGACAGAAATACATTTCACATTTTTTCCACATCTTCTGTAATTTCATATTCAAGCTTTTTTATTGTAAACTTTCATCAAACATATGCCTGTGTAGCTTCTCAGTCATCCAGGTCATGGTCCAGTCGCCTTTTTTCAATAAAGAGCCAAAAATTGATTGCTGCTTTTGTATTATAAGTAATACAGTAGTACCCAGAGCTGCTTTATTACAATCAGAGGCTCAAAACTGACTGAAAACAATTCTGGAGTCCAGCTGTAGTTCAGCTTTTCTTCATGTATATACGGAAACACAATATAACAACAAACTGCTTTGAAATTCAACAAATATCACCAGTTATTGTCTGACTTTAACAAATTAACGTGCTTTTCAGTGGATTTTTCCCCCTTTCATTCATAAACCATCACAATTCCAAATTTTAACACTAAAACTGCCTCAAGTTTGCTTTTTCAGGAAGACAAAGGAGAACTCATAAACTAGATTTCATCACAGATGATGACACGCTTTACAGAAGTAAGAGGAAAGCCCTCAAACACAGTTCTGTGCCACAATCTGCTGGGACATCTGCAAATCACTTTGAAATGTGTTCACCTTCCTCACCATGTAAATCCCACCAAAAACAGCAGCCATGAATTTGCTCAGGAGAGCGGCGCACAGACTGGCAACGTGAACGAAGGGTCCCTGTGAGGCGGGATGGAGAGAGAGAGAGAGGGAGGGAGAGAGCAGGATATGACTGAAAGCACATTTAAACACTGAGAACATGCTGCAGCCGAGATCAGGAGCATTATTCAAGAACCTTTGCATGATTAAACCATGCTCAGATGCAGATTCAAACGACTTTCTTACACGCTGGATGGGAAATGTAACTGCTATTAGTAGTAAATCACACTTTTATTTTGACAGCTCTGACTTTAATGAGACTAGAAGAGGGAAGATTATTAAATCCCCCAGTCCTCCAAAAAAGCTGTTAATTCATCGGCTGTAATTTGTAAAGCGAAGAAGACTCTAATGGGTTAAGACGAAGAGAAAAATAAACTCTCTACCTCCTTCCCCAGAGGCATTCCACTACCCAGAGCGCAGGTCAGACCAATCACTTTGGCCACAAAGGTCTTAAAAGTCAGATACTCCTTCAGGACTACACCCCTGAGAATGGTCTTCATCTCTGGAATACCTGAACCTGAGAAATGAAAAGATGCCAGGTGGGATGATGCAGTGCAGAGAAAAGACGAGTTGAAAGAAAGCAATTACACAGAGAGGGAGGGGAAGAATAAATGAAGAGCGAGGGGGAAAGAGTGAGGGGGAAAAGCTGATTGATATTCATATAGTTTTAGTATGCACATCTCATCAGAGCTATATTTAATGGATTTCCTGCAGATGCAATCACTGAGACATACAGCACATGTCCTTGGAGCCCTTATGGAGCACTACAGAGCCAATTACATTACACAGAAATAAGACCGTGAATTAGAATCACTTTATGAATACACATGTTTACGTATAAATTTTGCGTGTGTGTCTTACCCACAGCCTGAGGCGCCAGTATCTGTGTGAATCCTGCGGAGAAAGTGATGAGCACTACAGGGTAGCTGATCCAGGCAATGTACTGCAGAAGCAAGTTACTGTCCAGCCCGCCGTACATCCACTTCTGTGCTGCACACACACACGCACACACACACACACACGTGCACGCACACACGTGCGCACACACATGAGTAACTTCATCTCGGTATCATGCATATCATCTTCTTCTCCTGGATTTCTTCCATGTGCCCTAACGCCAGATCTCTGCCATAGATTTCCTAATATTTAATAGCTCGTCTTTCATACTAAGAGCAAATTTCCAATTTCAGAAAAAAAGAGAAAGAAAAGAAAAGCTACTTAACTAAACCAGCTGTAATTCACCATCTATTTTCCTTAATTTCAGGGCCACAATAAACTGGCAGCTTTCACATCTGAAAAAGATCTTTTAAAAAATGTTTCAGAATAACGTTTGTCAATGTAAAATCTGAATATCTGGAATAAGACTCACAGTTTTGCTTTACAATAGAAAAATATATTATTAAAAATAATAAAAGCAATAATGAAGGAATTTTCATTATATATATTTAATTCTTTTCAGGTTCAAAATAAAAGTCTTTACAATGCGCCTCTTAGCAGTTCATGCAAAGCCTGACTTCTCAAGGGTTAATGCGGCCATTGTAAGAACAGCCCTTCACTGTCTTTCTAACTTTGTCTCTCTTTTCGGGTCTGTGTCTCATTCCTACCTTCTTGGCAGAAGGCAATGGCGTAGTCCATGACCCAGCTGACCAGAGCCATGAGCAGCCCCAGCAGTATGAGGAAGATCCAGTCCTCCCCCACCCGCGAGATCAAGAATTTCTGGCAGCGAGACGCACACACTGAGGGCACAGAGGAGGAGAAAAATCAAAAGTAAAATCTCACCAAAATAAAAAATAAATCAAGGTGTGATGGGACTGCAGAGCTATACCTGTTTTTCTGTGAGTCAAAGAAAAAGCAGTGTCAAAGAGAAAAGTGAAGGGACAGAAGGAGGAAATGGAAGAACTTGGAAAAAGGAAGGCAATAAGAAAATAAGTTTATTTGTGTAGCACATCTCACAAACAACAGTTCAAACTGCATTATAAATAAGCTGGAGCTGTGCTGCTCATCCCAGAATGCAGCAAAATGTCATCGTATATACACAATATACATTGACAATAAGAAACCATGAACGTTTAACCTTGGAAAAAAAATTAAAAGCTTAAAAAAGGTCAACTGAAACCTGCAGTGAACAATATGACACGTAGCATATGTATCTGATTATGGCAATGGTAAAATTGTGTAAATCTCTGTAAAGCTCATGTAAAGCTATGAATCAAAGATAACCCATTCTTTTCAACATACTAGGCAAGTTTAGTGCATCTGTATAATTTTAGGTTGAAAACTAAAAAATGACTCTCGGCTGCCTCACAGGTAATTGTTACAGAGACTTTAACCAGTTTGTTAGACCTATGGCTTGTAAAACTCAGCTTTTAAAGAGGAATTAATAATAATAATAATAATCAAAATGATGATCATCAAATAAGTCAACAAAAATAATAATAATTTGTGCCAGCCCTCTCTATTTTGGGATATTTGTCACATTACACACACACACACACACACACACACACACACACACACACACACACACACACACACACACACACACAGAGAGATTACTCACCTCTAGCACACATGGAAAATAAATAATATAAATAAATAACTACTTGCAGGCAAGAAAGTCAAGATCTCTTGAACTTAAGTTTTAAAGTTTATAAGTGTTCAAAGCCTCTTTTGGATAGACACAGCCCAGCCAAAAAAGATAAAGTATAATTAGTTATTAGTGATTAATATGCTTCAGCTGGCAACAGGTTATTGAACCCTAACTGATGCGGCGAGTAGCTTCTGATTTCTTAAAACATGTCGTAAGACATATCGCGTGGTCCTGATTCAGAAGGGTCAAATTATTGAAAAACAACTAAGAAAATAGCTGAAACTACTAAAATTGGGTTAAGAACTGTCCAACATATTAGAACCTGGAAGGATTCTTGTGAACCATCAAGTTCCATCCATCCATTCTCTTCCGCTTATCCGGGGCCGAGTCGCGGCGGCAGGAGCCTAAGTAGAGAAGCCCAGGCTTCCCTCTCCCCAGCCACCTCCACCAGCTCATCCAGTTTTAGGAAGAAATATGGTTGGAAAAAAAACTTGAATAATCTCGATAGCAGATCCCTCAAACATCCCTCAACAGCAGAACTCGCAGCTATGTTTCCTGATGAAACCAAGAGCATTTCCACGCTCACAGTGTGAAGCCACCTCAAGGGATTGGGTGATGCATCCATCATGACTAGTGCTTGCTGTACAAGTCTGTAGGGGCTGTGCTATGATCTGGGGTTGCTTCAGTTGTGAAAGAGTGGTTCAGGAAGCATGAGACATCATGGGGTTAAGGTCTGGACTTTGCACAGATCAAAATCCAGACCTTAACCCCCTCGAGTCTGCGGGATGTGCTGCTGCAGAATTTACCCAGCGAGTGTGTGTCATTTACGCCCGGGCAGCGTGTGTTTCAGCTCTGTGATTCTTTGAAACTACATGCTGTGATTTGACTTGGGTAGAAGGACTCCACCTAAACCCTTTAACACACTAGACGCTGAGCTCTGAGCAGTGCATCAATGTGTTTACTGTTTGACTACTCATGACTATTAAACTAGTCTAAAAAATATAACCATTTTCTGGGTCATTACTGGACAAAATTTGTGCCATTTTAGTTGTTTTTAATGAAGAAAACAAGAGTTATTCTCACACTTTGTGAATAAAGTCGTGAAAAAAAAGAGGCAGGGAGCAGAGAGATGTTATCACTTACAAGACGTGCGAGCAGTGAAAGAACAATTATAAACTAAACGAGGCGACTGTGTGTCGTACTCGGTGAGTGAGAGCATCGCATTATCTTCTTCAAATATGAGAACATCAAGACAAAACAAAGCTAGGTCACGGTTATAAATTCTACTATTACATTATAATCTATAACTCTGGGTTAGGTCAGCTAAAAGAAGCATCACTGGACTCATTTCTCCTCTCTTGTCTGCGGACACTGCCAAAGCCTGGAATTCACAAATATCCAGAGCATTCATAGATGTGCCCGTCCCCAGAGAAGCTAAAAATGTGCTACTAACACATTTGCCAGATCCATACTTCATAATAGCACTACACTCAAGCAAGATAGCTCACTCTTTTTTTTTTTTTTTTTAATTGTTCTGCTTGCTGTGGAGGAAACGTTTGAGGAAAAAAAAAATAAAGAAGCTACAGATGTGAAAAAAAGAGGTTTAGGCTGCTGTGATTGTAAAATTTTCTTGCTATTATAAATGGACCAAAACAAACAGCATAAAGCAAAATACAAAAGCGTGTGGCTTGAGAGGTTTTCTTCAATCATTGATTATCTGCTGTCGTGATTGTGGCCCCACATGCAACACACGTGAACTGAAGCGAATGTGTATTACCATGTTGTTTGAGGGACGTTTGCTAAAACCGTCAGTACTCAGTTGACTTGTGAAATAATTTAGCCTTTCTAAATTAAAGGATTTATTCTGAAACAGGAGCAACAGTTAGTTTGTTTTTTCATGGGATTTGTTAACATCAATATACAATCTCTTGTGGTTATGTTGCTTGTATAATATTTTTACACGGCTCAAAAAAAAATCTGTCAATATTAATTCTTGTTTGAATGGCACGCTGCTGCACGAAAATCATAACAAGGAATATGATAAATGAAAGAACTTTGCGGCAGTCTTTCTAGGCCAGGAAGCGGGTCACCATGGGATGCAGAGCCTCCTGAGGGAAATGAGGCACAACTGTGTGCGTGATGGGGCGGGCTGTCCAGCTGCCAGGCCACCTGCTGGATGGCAAACAGCCAGCATAGAACCTACACATGGACATGAAATAAGCATGCAAACGGACGCATCACATATGAACTCTCCCGAGTTAAAAACAAAGCATGCCTCTGGAAAATATTTAGAAGGTAACTTTATGTGAACAAGGGGATGGGTGAACGAGTGGCACAGTGGGTAGATGCTCGCCTTGCAGCCGGTGGGCTGCCGGTTCGAGCCCCTGTCCCTGCGCTGCGTTGTGTCCTTGGGCAAGACACTTAAACCACATTGCCTAACGGTAGCGCCGGTCTCTGGCTGCATGACCGCAGATGCTCGTCTCTGGATGAGTGATCTGGAACGATCATTTCATTGTGTGCACAATGACAATGAGTTGAATCTACATCTACAGATGACATGGTTTTCCGGTATGTATCATTTTTGCTCAACAGTTCAGTTGATGCTCCTTTATGAGAGAAACGGGAAATTCTCACAGCTTCTCTGTCTGTATTCCTTTCAATCTCTCCGTCACATAAACACACACACTCTCTTTGTTGGGATATTCACTGACATAATGCATTTTCTAGCCTCTTAACCTGATCTTAACCATCACAACAAAGTGCCTCAATCTCAACCCTAACCTAAACCTATTTTTAATTTGAACCCTAAAAAAACTGCCTTAAATGATACATGTAGTTTGATTTAATCATCTAGATCGCTTTGCTGAGTTGCCCTGTATTTTTGGTTCTTTCGGCAGGTCCCTTTTTGCTCCATTATACTGAAGCAAAACTGGGCAACTCACAGCCCCACAATCTAGATGGATAAACAGCACTACGGACCACACGGAAAAATATGCTTGATCTGGAGGATGAAGAGTCCCTTTTGAGAATTGAGACCAGACGAAATGTCCCCACTCTGATGGTCTAAAATTTACAGTGGTCCTCATAAAGACAGCTATACAAGTACACACACACACACACACACACACACACACACACACACACACACACACACACACACACACGCAGTCTGGCACCTGCACCGCCACATACTTCCATGTGCATCTTGGCTCAGACTCACATCCGCAGGCTCAGTGGCGTTCACAGATGTCTCCTGATCCCGTACTAAAAATCACACCCAACGCCAGACACTTTCTCCACCTCTGCTAGTCCTGCATTGCATCACTTTAATCATTAATAATGCTGAAAATACAGGAGATCTTTCACCTACAGGCCTTTTCAAGATTTAATGCCACTGAATGTACAGTGAAACACTAGCTGTGATATTATACACTGAGGCTGAACCTTGGAATAACCCGCAGTCCCAGATCTGATTAATATCGGCTATGAAATGCACCAGAGTTTCACTCTGTGAGTCAAAATAAGCACAGTGAGGGAGTGCATGTTTTTAGCTCGCCATCCTAACAAGCAGCAGAGCCTTCAGCTGCATGTGTAGGTTGCCCTGTTCAAAAGCTCCAGTTATTGATATGAACCTAGGCACACACTAGTCCATCACCCACAGAGATGCTGTTCCCACACAGATGCATGAGAGGAAAGCACTAAAACTCCCACTTCCACCAAATCCGAAGGCTCTCTCTGTACACATTACCTAAGAATGAAAGCAGCAGCGCCCGGCCAGCCTGAGCGCCTCTCCAAAGATGAGTCTAAAAATACAAACACCTCTTGATCTACGAGCGCACACAGCAGACAGTGCGCACACAAATCACTCTAGCTGGCTGCTGATCTGACTGATTGTTTTAAATGGCTTCCATTACAGCCAGCGAGCAAGGCTGCGCTGATATAGCGTAGCTTTCACCTATAGTGCAATCTTTCGCTCTTTAATCAGATCACTAGACACAGGGCGAGGAGGCAGCGATGGATCCTGGAAAGCAGCCGTGCTGGCTCACTTATGCACGCATGAGTAAAAAACAAACAGTACCTTTCTCTCCTATTGTCTTGTCTCCCTAAGAACGATTATTTATTTTAAGACTTTATTTTGAGTTATTTGTCCCACTTACCTTTTTTTTCCCTCCCTGACAGAGTTTAATAAATCTTACACTGTGTCCGCTCTGAAAAAGAATCAGGAGAACTGGAATCTTTGTAACTTTACAACACTGCTTCCAAAACAGTTTGGAAACAAAGAAATTAATACAGCAAATAAAAAAACCAAAAAACAAAAACAAAACATGATGCTAAAGCTATTTTCTTGTGAAAAATCTCAAAAGAAACTAACATAGACAAGATGACTGGGTGTAATCAGTCATGTTACCCAGTCTCTTTATCTTTACTTCTTTCAAGGGTAAACATAAAGAGGGTTTGACCATTCTAAACAGACAGTATGGGCAAAGAGTTCATATATAAATGCCTCACATCCATGGCCAGTTTAGAAACACCAGTTAACCGAGCATGCATGTTTTTGGACCGAACACGCAAACTCCACACAGAAAGCCCCCAGCCAGGCTTTCATGTAATCTTTCCAGGTAAGGCCTGCTTATTTCAGCAAAGAAGCGCCTACCCACAGTCTAAATGTAGCATGGCTCCGCAGCAGACTCTAGGTGCTAAACTGGCCTGGCTTGTGAATAACTTGTGAATAGTTTTTCTCACTGGAGCGAACGATGGACTTCAGACTGTTTGGAAATGGCCTTATAACCCGTCCCAGACTGATGGGCAGCAAAAATTGCTCTTTTAAGATCATTGTTGACGTCTTATCTCCATGTTATTGCGTTAAATACACATTTAAATGCTCCAAACCTGCAAAGAGGTGCCCACACTGGGTGTACATACTGTAGTTTTCCACACACTGCTTCTGCATTTTGGCTTAGTTTTTGAAAAATAAATAAAGTAATATCTGTCGTTCACCTGATCTTGTTTTTATTTTCCTAAAACCTTAGAAATGAAAGAAGGTGTTCTTTCTTTTTCACATGACAGTATAAGGAAGGAGGCCTTGAACTTTGAGGCAGCCTGAAAAGCTGTGTAAGGGTCAGGGTTTCCCCGGTGAGCGTCAAAATTGAATATAGATTTGTATGTACAGCTTTATTTAATTTTTTTCCCATTGGCTGCAAACAATTTTATTGTTCTATGTTAACATATGATCCTAAAACAGGACACCTATTTGTACTTGCTGATCTCATATCAAATCTGCACATGGTCTAAACCTACGTTTGAATTTCTTTTCATATTTCACTCTCAGACTCTTAAACACCACTGAGGCTGCAGCTGAAAGAATAAAAGCTGTCTTTTTAAATATTAATTTAATCAAACACTCATTATAATCCATCAGATGCTCCCTTATCTCAATGATAGAGCTGTGTTATTGATAAGTCTGTTAACTTACACAGTGGGCGTTTTTACCAGCTTTCTTTCCCGGCTTCTGATGGACTAAAATTTATTAATGTAGCAGCTCTTTACCAGTCTCACTGACCAAAGCACTCAAAGCACACACTTTTAATACGGCTACAGATTCTACTACACTGCTTTTCGTCTCTCACACTCCCTCTCTCACTCACACACACACACACACACCACAGCTTTGTCTGCAGCCGCTGTGTTGCTTTCAGTCTATATTGTGTTTAACCTTTTCATATTTTTTAGTTTCATCTTCATTTAAAAACTCAGCTGTTCGTATGCCACTACATCTATCCACAAATGTGAACGGTCAGATGTTGCCAACACCACTTCCTCCTCCATGTGACCGTGCAGAGGAAAGCCTGGGTTACCTGAGTGAGCTGGTAACCAGCTTCGTGTGGTCGCTGTGGCTGTTGATGTTAGGGTAAGTGAATCCAGATCACAGAAAGATACCCTGGGTATGTTAAATTTGCTTTGTAGTACCGGGCTCTGGAAAGAACCCGACTTTTACTCAAAGCAGACAGAAAAACATCTCCTCGCTCAGACAGACCAGCTTTAATATATTTATCTGTAAGTTTGAAACAAATTGATTCAGATAAGATGATTTCATTTGTGGAGCTGATAGCTTTACAAAAACGACAAATACAACGCGACTTTCTAAAAACATCATCGCGGTCACTGAAAACACATTTGGAAGATGCACGCAGACACACACACACACACACACACACACACACACACACACACACACACACACACACACACACACACACACACAC
>JAVDPK010000858.1:1432058-1447013 GCA_034780415.1 Cichlasoma orientale | reverse complement strand
TTAATTTAAAGGTGTTCATCCACTGCACCACAGCTGTGTGCTATCCAACCAGCGCAGACTCCTGTGAGCAGTATTGTCATCGCCAGCGTGAGTATCTTAAATACAGATGAACATATTTAAAATGCCTGAAATTTGAGCCTTTACATTTCAGGAAGAGGGGTTTGTAGCTCACACTGAAACTGGTATTTGCATACCTCCATCAGCCCAAGGTGGAAAGGTTCTAGCTGCTCCAGGGGAGAACCTGGCATAAGCATTAGGGATTTTTAGCTTTACTAATGTCATGACTCTTCAGAGACTTGCCTTTTCAGCACTGAAATCCAAAGGAGACTTTTATGCCTTGCAGGAAGAGCAGTACCTGCAGCAAGGAATGTTTCCCAGAGACGGAGGGCTCTGGTCTCGAGCGGTGAGGTGATCCTGACTGAGAAGACCACACCTGGACTGAAAACTTAAACCAAAACGATTACCTTCCACTAGCACGCCCATATCTGGCCGTCACTTTTTTTTAATAAAAGCTTGTTAAAGCTCGTGTGACTGGGATTTGTCTTGAATTACTACTTGAAGGTCACTAACTTTTGCTGAAGTAGATATTCTGCAGTGCCAGAGTAAAGCCGGTAACATGAGGCTGCCACCCCCCCTTTCCTGATTTATGCTGACAAAGCAACAAGACTGCATTACAACTAGACACTTGGAAAGTCTATACCCAAATGTACAACGGCGATATATAGTATGACAGATTGCTGTTCAGTTTTTGTGTTGGGGGAGGGGGGCTTTAGGTCAGCAGTGTGCTTAATTAGCAACATTGGATGCAGTATTTGTATAGGATGCATGTGGGCCAAACCTTTAATTTTTCACCCTGCTTCTGAAACCCGTATTTTTATTTATTTTCCTATCATGCCACATCAAGACGAGTGACTCCTCCAGACTTGCTGCCAGGCTTCTCGCTCTCCTCTGCTTCCTCGTTATTCTTTTGATAACAGTCCCTGTAGATTTCTGTATGCTACAACTTGCAACATCTCTCCTCCACTGCTCTCCCTTTTTGTCCCACTCAACTCCTCCTCCCCTCATTGAGATGGGCATCACGACTCCTGCAGACTGTCTTTCTGCTCGCATGAACAGAAGGTGCAGAGAGAAAGCAGAGCAGCTGTATAGGTTCATTCTGACCATAGAGCCATGCTGTCAGATGCCCATCTCTATTTTTAACCTCTAACCCGCTGGAAATCATTAAAGCGTGATGCAGCTATGCATCGCATTTGCATGGGACTGCATTTATAAACAATGCTGCAAAATTCTCAGAGGAATGGGCCCATAGGATGGTGAGCAGTAACAGCTGCTGTGTGGACATAAACAGAGTGGGGAAAATGTTTTGCCACTGGTTAAAAATGCTGTCAAACTGATGGATTAAAAGTAGGCAGTGTGTGGAATGTTAAGTGTGGAGAAAAAAACAAGTCGGAGTGAAAACTATTATTTGGGGGAAACGGGGTCGTTCAGTCATGTTCAACCAAATTAGCAATTTTTGTCCTAAATGAGGAACCAGATAATGAATGCCTTCATTTTGATAAAATATAGGGTATATGATTTTATTTTATTTTTTTGTACTAGCATGCATATCTATTTCTCATAAATGGCATGAGGTCTGTTCAGTCTTAAAGCTGCCATGAAAAAACATTAAAAAGAACTTTTAGTATTCAGGCTTTGTAACACACAACTGAACGTCAGACTCACCGTGACATTCAAACACGCAATAATGTCATCATGTAAGTTTTACTGAGTCTAGATTTTTTTGTAAGATTTTTGGGTTATTTTACCTTTTGGAAAGCATTATGCAATACTGTCACCTCCAGCCAACAACTGTGACCACAGACTGCAAAAAAGATGAATGTTGTGACCATGATGGTGCCCTTTGATTTTGGACTCTGCATTCTAACCCCTGCTGTGGTAGTTTTTTTTTTTTTTTAATTAAAAGTTACCATACCTAGATAAGAGGATGCACTCCAAAGTTATCAGCTCCAGCTAGCAAACTGAATTCATAGAGCCGGTGCAAAGGACAGAAACACATCTGCTAAAAGGATTAATAAAATATTTAAATTTCGCTTCAGATTTAGTGAGCAGGTAATATTTTTGTCTGATAATTCTACTGTATGAAAATGCTGCAAAAGGCAACAAGCAGGTCCAGTTTAGTGACTCCAGTTAGCAGAAGTGAGGCCACCAAAGGCCCTCAGAGGGCTACAGAGAGCTGAACTCAAAGACACCCTGAAAATCAAAGTGAAAAAATTATGCAGCAGGTTAGTCTATTTTGCCAAAATTTTATTGCAGCAACTCAAAATGGTACTTAGTCGTTTGCATGGCCGCCACGTGATTGGCTGACAATGTAGGGGCATGCTCCTAATGAGATGATGGATGATGTCCTGGGGGATCTCCTCCCAGATCTGGACCAGGGCATCACTGAACTCCTGGACAGTCTGAGGTGCAACCTGGCAGCGTCAGATGGACCAAAATATAATGTTCCAGAGGTGTTCTGTTTGATTTTGGTCAGGCGAGCGTGGTGGCCAGTCAATGGTATCAATTCCTTCATCCTCCAGGAACTGCCTGCATACTCTCACCACATGAGTTGGTGCACACATTGTCGTGTACAGGGAGGAACCCAGGACCCACTGCACCAGTCAGGGTGCTGTTGCCTAGCCTGTAGAGGTCTGTGGGTCCCTCCATAGATATGCCTCCCCAGGCTCAGGGTGAACCTGCTCCCATCTGTGAAAAGCACAGGGCACCAGCGGTGGACCTGCCAGTTCTGGTATTCTAGGGGAAATGCCAATCGGGCTCCACAGTGAGCACAGGGCGTACCTGACAATGTCGGGTCCTCAGGCCACCCTCATAAAGTCTGTTTCTGATTGTTTGGTCAGAGACATTCACACCAGTGGCCTGCTGGAGGTCATTTTTGTAGGGCTTTTGAAGTGCTCATCCTGTTGCTCCTTGCACAAAGGAGCAGATACCGGTCCCGCTGATGGGTTTAAGACCTTCTACGGCCCCATCAAGCTCTCCTGGACTCTGCTCCATGTTCTTGAGGCTGTGCTGGGAGACACAGCAAAGCTTCTGGCAATAGCACGTACTGACGTGCCTTCCTGGAGGAGCTGGACTACCTGTGCAACCTCTGTAAAGTCCAGATATCACCTCGTGCTATCAGCAGTGACACTGACCCTAGCCAAATGCAAAACAAAAACAGGACTGAAAAAATGCCAGTAGCCTCCACCTGTAAAACCATTCCTGTATCGGGGGTTGTCTCATTGTTGCCCCTCTAGTGCACCTGTTTTTAATTTCATGAACACCAAAGCAGCTGAAACTGACTAACAACCCCCTCTGCTATTTAACTGACCAGATCAATATCCCGGAAATTTTACTGACTTGATTTTATACTCAGATTAAAGAGTAAATATTGTGCTAAATAATGAAATGCTGCTAGTGGGAGAGAGACACTTGGATAATGTAAGCTCTACTAGCGTCACATTATTTCTTTATGTGTATGTTTAATGTTATTTAACCTAGCTAGCAGAGCCAGCTTTGCTGGCCGTGGCGTGACTGAGTTGAGTCCATTTTTTTCCAACAATGTTGATGAATGCTGATTGGAGTGCCCCCCCCCCCCTCTAAATTTTTATATAGGGTCCCAGAAGACTTACTGCTTACTGATGCTGATCGGCTACATGGGCTACAAGCTTGTACAAATGTCAGTCACACCCCTAATTCTAATATTCAAATGGATGAATTAAAAAAAAAAATCAGTCCACCTTGAATTTCATGAAGTGGAAAACTGTCCATAGAGGCTAAGATCACTTTTTGTGCCATGATTTAAACACGAGTGTGAATTCTGTAAAGTTGGGCATTTTAACATGGGAGTCTATGGAGAGACTACTATGACCTGGATGACTGAGAACCTACACAGACATGAGTCTTTGGGGACTGGATCCTTTTTTTGGAGTCTGTTTTTTTTTTTTTTTTCTTAAGATTTGTAATTGTTTCATTGTTAAGAAGATGGATATGAGAGCAGGAAGTTGATTAGCCTGTGACGTTTCTAAACCAATCATCTGCCAGATTGCTGTATATAAATAATATGACCTCTATTTTCTTTCACGCTCTGATAAAGGCCTCAAGGTCGAAACATTGGCATTTCCCTGAAGTTTTGCCTCTGGGTACTCGCTGGAGTTCCATGACTTTGGTTTTGGACCTTGGATGAAAGTGCCGGGAAGGCGCATCCTCTTCTGCGACTGAATTAGAGGAGCTGCAGTTTACGCCACTTCCACGCTTGCTACTTCGTTCTGCTTGATTGTGAGACATGAATTGTTCTTTTGGCTTTTACGACCCTTCAGTGTCCTTTAATAAGGAAGCCGCATGCCGTGAATCATAGCTGAGCTGACAGTGATGCTCTCAGTTACAGTGATGGGAGCTCCACTGCTAAAAGCTTCTGATTCAGTCAGTGACGATGGCGATTTAGTATTTGTACACGCATTTACTGAACACCTGCACCAGAAACCTCTAATCGTTAGAACAAAACACGAGTGTAAAGGAACAACGTGTTGCAAAAACGGACTAAATGTATCCAGACATGACGGGGAAAACAGCTTCAGTTTAATCAAAGAGAATCACCATCGCTGTGTCGGTACCTCCTAAATTAAACGACCCATATTTGTCAACGTCTAAAGATCTCGACCTGTAAACCAACACGTTGCCTCCGTGTTATCGCTACACAGAAATTAAATTTCATTCCCTCTGAGTTTCATAAGGTGGCAAACAAATTTTCATGCACCCACATGGACACACACAAATCCACCACGAGCATCAAACAAACTCCCACTGAGAGTATAAACAGGGCCTGTTAGTGCTTCTTACTTTGGCCTGTGTGAAAGCAATCACTGGCCATCTGGAGCACGGCCCCCAGTGAGAGCAGCAGGTGGGACCCTGTGGGTTAAATGAGCTGTTATCTGTAACCAGCTTAACTCCCACGTAACTAACCTCTGTATCTACATCAGTCGGTTAGCGTCCCACGCTTTAACCAGTTTGGCTCGTGTTTCCTGCTGATTGGTATCGACTGGTTTCTCATTGATCACAGTGCTCACAGAGAGAAAGAAGGCCCCTCTGCTACCAATAAGTTGGTGTCAGAGTTAATTGGTTAAACAGGAGTGGAGTGGAGGAGCAAAAAGCAATGTAACATAACAGTGTTACGTAATTTATACTTACTATTTCAGTTCAAACAAATTTGTCCATGCAGAAGATCTCATACATTACATACATGTAATGTTACAGTGTTAGAATGGCCAGTAGCAGCTGGATTAGCAGGAGGCTTGAGGCAGAGATGAAGTGCAGACCGACACCGCGGCTAAGTGAGGGTTTTGTGTGCATCACCCCTATTTCGACAGGTGCTTCACCTGCTGCTTTGATTGACAGAGTACGGGGCAAACCCGATGACACCACCGACTCCCAGAAAGCTTAAAAGTCATCATCATCGCTGGCACCAACCACAGCAAAAGACAGCTTGCGGGAACTTTTTGACAGCCCGGTTAGTGAAGCCCACAGTACCCACAGTGCAACTGCTGATGCCACTGTGGAGGTCAAAAGATACTTCTGCATTTGTTTCAAGGGCACATGATCCACTAGTTTACTGGCAAACATTTTCTGAATGAAGTTTTTTATATCTGACAAATGTAGACACCCTGCAGGAGGGTGGCAACCTGTCCAGGGTGTACCCTGCCTCTCACCCTGTGACATCTGGGATGGGCTACAGGCCCCTCACAACCCTGAAAAGGATAAGCGGAAGAGGATGGATGGATGGATGGATGGATGGATGAATGGACAAATGTAGACATTGTTATTTGATTTTCCTACTTATTAATCTTCATTTTCTATCAGCATAATGAGCTACAACCATTCACACTTCCACCATCGACAAAACATCCTCCACAAAGATTACTGGGCTACACTTAGCCTACAAAACCCATGTGGTTATCACAATAAACATAGCACCCTATTCTATTTCTATATTTAGTTATAAATTAGTTTGTTGTGCATTGCACTGAATTCCTAATAATCTTTTTTGCTTTGTTCTATGGGGATTTCTCCAAAAACGTGTTGATCATAATTATTGATAATCTGGTATAATAAATAGCCTTATTTACAACTGTGCAACACTCGTCTGCGCTGATGTTTAACGGAGTAGCATTATCAAAGTGTGAGGACAGCAAAAGAGGCCAGTAGGTGTCCCTGTGGAGAAAATGTTTCAAAACCTCGATACAATTGCGCCGAACATTTCATTTCTTTTTTTCTTTTCTTTTTTTTTATTTCATTCAATCAACTTATAAATAATTCTTATAACAACCAAAAGAAAAATCATGAATGAAAAGGAGCAGAAAGAAGTATAAACATTTCCGTGTTTCACAAAGCCTCACTTTACTAATCTTAACTGCCAGCAATAGACTGCTACTAATTGAACCCCCAGGTAAAAGTTAAAAATGTTGTTTTCTGTTGGCCTAACCAAAGCTGGTAGATCAACAGGTATTTTGATTTCTAGGGCAGACCTTCACCGGTACCAGCCTGGAGTCTACCAACAAGGAAACACCTCCAGAAAACATCAACCAACCTCACAAACCTCTTTGTATGACTGTATTCATTTTAAATTACCCATGAGTAACTATGTGCTGTTTATGAATGTAATGAAGAGGACCTTCATTACATATAGCAAAAGACATTCTGATTAGCAGGGTAAAATACGTCCAGTGTTTAACCTCTTTGGTTTCTAAGTTCATGTATCTATAGCTGCCTGCTGTATGTTCCACTGCGTTCACCAGCGTGTCACTGTGTGTGTGTGTGTGTGTGTGCAGTTTGGTCCTCAGCTGGTGTGCACTTCAATTATAGAGCTTTTGACTACAGTCAGCTGCCTGTCCTGCTACAGTAAAAAACACAAGATGTTGAGGACTTGACTCACCACAGTGCTTTGGAGAGCTGAGTGGATTCATGTGATGATATTTAGTAGGTACTGTGTACTTTCAGCGACACACTGTAACTTTGTTTTCACTTTGAAATGAAGTTTTTATATAGAATTTTACTGTATAGCCTCCTCAACATCACAAGAGTGCTGACAAACCCTGCATCATTTAGGGTCAAGTCCAAACATATTAATCACTGCAGTAATTGTGGAAGGCTCTTTCCTGCTTGCTTCGTTAAATCCAGGTAGACATTTTTTGTCCAAGTAATTATACATGACAAAACCATTTATTAGCAGCTGTGCAGTCTGACCGTTAGAGAAACTCTCAAGTTGATTGTTGGCGTAAAAAGTTTAGGTACTATCAACCCAAATCTGTACTTAAAGTTGCGCTAAGCTGATTAAGACTACAAAAAGCCAAGCTGCTAAACAGCCAAGCATGGCTAGCTATAGTGAAATGCTCTTCTAGCATTCATAAACAACACACTTGGGCTTGTGTGTCAGTGAACATGCAAACACGTGCTCGGTTGAGCTTTTCGGTGTTAATGCAGCGCTACAAAAAAAAATCTGAGGCTCACATCCATCACACAGCAACAGGCGTCGGTTTCAGTCTGTAGCCCACTTCCTTTGAAATGACTAGTGGTCAGTGGTTTCTTTTGTCAGCGTGAACACAGCATTACACATTATTCAGCGCTGCAGGATCACCCACCAACATTTTAACAAGAAGAGAGAACCACATGTCCTCTGACTTTCTACTGCGTAAGACCCCCTGCTTTACTGCTACGTCGCACTCTGCCGCCTTTCTAAGTCAGACCACGTGCAAGCCTAGCACAACAGATGAACTAAAAAGTTCTATATTATTCAGCAGTTCCCGGGGCACTGCAAGATACTTTATTCATTGTGAGGAGACGCCAAGGACAAATTTTTGACGCTGTAACGATGAAGGCTCGAACATCAAATAACCTCCGTCCTTGCTGCTTTTTTAAATTAATGCATATTCATGGCCTGATTTTAATCTCTTCTGTTTTGCGGTGTGTGAAAGTGAAGGGGCCCATCACCGCAGGGAGAATGACGGATGTTTTAAACCCTTAAACGCCTACATCCTACATGTTTAGGCCATGTGATTACTAAAGCGCATGCTGAGTGTGTATTGATGAGACCAGGGGAACAACAAGAGGACTAAAGCACTCGAGCTAATCTGGACCCTGCAGCCTCCAGAGACGGGAAAATTGATTTAGAGGAGGAAGTGACACATTCTACTCACTCAGCTGTCTGCATTTACATTAATACAGGTAGTGGAGGCTGCTTTTAGGATAGTTAACTATGAGTCAGAGCTCTATTACACACGTAGCAGAAAACCTTTATGCAGTCGAGCAGACTTGTGCACGCGTGTGAAGAAAAAAAAAAACAACCTCCAATCACATTAATGGAAAGCAGAACACAGGACGGTCACATACTTAAGGCAGGATGGGGTTTTTCTTGCACTGGCTTGGGTGACACAGCGGTGTGATGATTAGCGCTGGTGCCTCACAGCAAGAAGGTCCTGTGTTTGAATCCGATCTGTGGCCTTTCTGTGCACTCCGGATTCCTCCCAGTCCAAAAACATGCATGTCAGGTTAACTGGTGATTCCAAAACGGCCATAGGCATGAATGTGAATGGTTGTCTCTCTGTTAGCCCTACAATAGACAGACTGGTGACCGTTCCAGGGTGTACCCTGCCTCTTGCCCTACTTCAGCTGTAATAGGCTCCAATTGCAATTTATACAGCTAAAGTATAGTTTTGAGCAACAATGTGTGTGGATTTTTTTTTACTTTCATTGCGCTTTATACTTAAAAACTTCTATGGCCTTCTCTCGTGTGCACATATTGTACATGCACATATTGCTCGAGAGTTGTCCAACATACCGGACGTGATACAACCTCAGATTGCTGGGGAAAATGTGTATTCCCTGACTGATTTCTGGAAGTTTCTTGCTGTTTCCTGGTGAAACTGGTGCCAAAGAAGGCACTGCACCAAAAACCTCCTTGTGAGTGCTTTGGTTGTCAACATATTTGTGTGGTCACCTGTAGTTTGCATGGAAGATGCCAACTTGTCTGCAAACACTCACCAACTACAAGCCGAGTGGTAGCAAAACCAGAAACAAAGAATGTTAGCCTTCAAAATAAAAGCTTAACACTTTTCAAAGGGCACAACTTTTATTTTGAAGGCAAATGGTTTTCATTTCCGATTTGTTGAATAATGTATTTCATACATTATTCTCCCCAGCGCTTCTTGTTCAGAGTTTACACACACACACACACACACACACACACACACACACACACACACACACACACACACACACACACACAGCCCATCCAAACAGGAACAACTGGAATTCCCTCAGGCCTCTTTCATATTGAACTGCCACTCCTGCAAACTTCTGCACCTCTTCAGCCAAACCTTAATGTTGTCATTTATTTGAACTTTATTCATTTTGCTCTTTTACACATGATTGAAGTCCAACCAAGCAGTGACTCAACTGACTGGTCTATCAACAGATGCCTAAATGTCAGAAAATGTTGCTTTCCTTTGTGTTACATGATAGCAAATATCTTTGAGTTTTGAACTTCCAGTGAACAAAAAGAGCAGGTTTTTGATTGGAATATTAAACTTGATCAGAAAATTAGGGAAATAACTAATAATTAGTCATGAAAATACCGTTTGCAGCTACTACTACAACCACAGACTTTACCCGGCGGGGGGTGCATACGCAAGGCACAATGTAAATGTCCAACACATTCATATCAGACATTAAAAGGTCTGTAACCTGCCAGCTCTCTACTACAAAGTAGTCAGTGTGACGTTTGAATGCACTCATGAGAACAGAGCAGTAACAGCCCAATGATTTCACAGTGAGCGAGTGCTTGTCATGTGCCGCCTCCTGCACGTTCCAATGAGGCGCCGTCCTCACCTAAACCAAAAGGAAAATCTGCAGTGACATTTGCAGCAGAGAGAAAATATAACGCAAGAAAAAAAAAAGTGGGATGACGTGAAGTGGCCTGGAATCAGTGCTGAGGGCTTGGCACGCACCCTAATCACTCCCCCATCAGTGCATGTTATTTAACCTGGTGCTGCGTTACCTAATAAATTACCAAACAGTATATAAATTAGTTGCAGCGTCAGTATCATAGGACAAATATATACTTTGTAACTAAAAGTTTTCTCCCACATTCACTTTAACTGTATTTTTCTTAATGTTTTTAGTTATTAAATACTTTTATTCTTCCACTTTTGTGTGTTACACAGTGCTACTTAATAATTTTGGTTTGTCAACATTTTATTATTAGAATTTTAAATTACTATTCTCTCCATCCGCTTTGAAGGCGTGTAAAAGAGTATGTTACCACTCAAACCTTTTTAATGGCTACTATGCCATTTTTTTTCTTTTTTAATGGATACCATTGGGTTCATGAACACACTACAATGAGCACGGGCTATTTTTAGGAGGCGGCCGAAATGAGATTTTCTTCTGTCTGCAGTCTCTGCAGTGGCCCGTTCAATTGTGTGCAGGTAACAGCACTATTTGGAAGTGACAGGACCTGAAATGGACTCAAGCCAGCGTCTGTGTGGGAGAAGGAACAGAATGCTGACTATGAGCAACTATACCCCCCTGAAGAGACAGCGCTTTTATGTGTGAGTGTGTGTGTGTGTGTGTGTGTGTGTGTGCTTGTGTACAACAGTCTACAACAGAGAAATAGGCTCAAAATATATGAATATAAATGTATATAGTGCTTGAATCCCGAAAAGTTTTCTTCATAAAGCGCAAGGAAACTTTTCATGCATGCTGCACCAAATGGCACTGAGAGAAATGGTAACACTTGCTAAGTCCAAAAGGCAGAAATCCTTCAGAGTGACAGAAGTAAACTGCAAGCAGCATGTTCATATTTACCAACCCAACTGGTCTGTGACACTTTGCACCAAACAATACAAAAGAGAAGAAGAGCGGCAGCAGATCTCACGCTGGCGAGTCCAGTTTTCTGTGGACAGAGCGCCCGCTCACTGCTGATCGAGAGGCAATCTGTGTCTGCTTTCAAATAGCAGGTGGAAATGGTGCGTTAGCACTGTATGTCCATTTGTACGCGTGCTTTAAAAAGACACACGAGTTGGTTTTGTTTTAAAAAATTTAAGTTGTTAGGGACACAATCATAATCAATACAAGAATTTGAATTGCACATGCCAATATTTAGTCTCACTGTGAGAATATCAACTTGATTTGATAACTGAACTGGTTCTTACATAGCACTTTTCTACTCTACACGAGCGCTCAAAGCGTGTCTCATTCACCCACACATTCATACAAACACTTTGTGCATCACACGCCGATGACTGCATCGGGGGCAACTCGGGGTTCAGCATCTTGGCCAGGGATACTTTGGCATACAGACTGGAGCAGCCAGGGATCAAACCACCGACCTTCTGATTAGTGGACGACCTGCTCTGCCTCCTGAGCCACAGCCACCCCCTTAAATATTTACACATATTGAAAGTGATATTAAAATAGTGAGAATCGGCCCTCATCAGTGGGGTGTCAGCTTGTTCAAAAATACACATCTATACTATCAAAAAAAAAAGTCAACATATGTACAGTAGACGCTGCGTATTTCTGCAGTACCCTGGTGGTGGTGGTTGGTAGTGGTGGGTTTGTGGCTTCTCCTTCTCAGGTGCATCATGACTTTGATCCTTGCGGCGGTCTAATGCATAAGCCTCCCGCTGCTGGAAGGACACGAGCAGGCTGTTGCCGACATCTGCTCCGACAACGACTTTACCTCGCACTCGTTTAACACCGTGTGTACGTAGGCAGACATATGCGTAGGTGCGGTGCATACTCTCCCACTCTCCCACACGCGCACATAATCACAAACTAGCTGCACATGCAGGACCTATAGAGCAAACTTGCCCACGCTTCTGCAAAGAGAAAACACACGCGAACCCAGTGACACATTCAGACCTCCCACACCTCTGAAAAAGGCTTTTGAAAAAAATAAATAAAAAAGCTTCAGATGGAAGCTGCAACACCTCGACAACCAAGTCACCACAACAGCGTCTGTCTCGGTCTCTTTGCTTTTCAGTCTCTGACCTGCCTCTTCTCCAGTTTACCTGCTCCATTCCTCCACCCCATGAGACAGCAGGGAGGCAGACGGCCACTGCACGCTGTCCCGGCACACCACTGCACCTGACAGTTGTAGAAGCAAGTGACCCATGCACCAAATCCCGGTCGCTTTCCAACTGTCACACACAGATTTCTCCTGCATCTCCAGACAGAAAACAGCTGCTCCTACCTAAGATCATCAAATTCATTCATGCCGCCTTCTCCTGAATATCTTAATGTTTATTAATAACTTGTTTTTTTCTGTTTTGCCCTTCTTTTTGCATAATAAGCTCGGGGACATTGCTGGGAACCGTGAATTGCTTCCAAAGCAATTTCTAAGAGATAAAGTTTCATCGGTGCACAATATTATTTACATCTCAGAAAACAGCTTACTTTAGGGGTGGCTCTAATAAGAAATGCAAACACGGCCATCTGCAATGCAATTGTATCAATTATGCAGTTGTTAGTATCACTTATATGGCAAGTTTGTAATACCCAGCACAGCTTTTCTTAATGGATTGTCACAGTAGCGCTCAGCGATTGTAAAAATTCCAGCTCCAGCAGCAGTAATAAATTAAAGGCTTATTTTTGCCTCATTGTCTCGGTTAAAAACTGCTGCTCCTTCTATTAAAAGATGATTGTGTGAACACAGGAGGGAAAAGCTTTTCTCAACTGCAATACATGTCAGCGAAGGGACGGTGTTTCTGCGCTTCCTCGTCTGGGAGAAGTTATCAAACAGATCTCCATATCGCTCTATCTGCTCCGTGTCATCTGCTCGGTCCTGCTACAGCACCCGTGTTCCTCTGCTGCCAAAATCCGAGCGTTACCGAAAATCCTCTGAATCTTGCTGATGGCAAACAATAAAACACAAAGGATCCTTTTGTCAACATTAGAATCCAATTTTAGACTGCGGCTGCACTGTGGAGAAACACTGCAAGTTGTTACTTATCAGATTTTTTTTTTTAAAAAATGTGCATCTCTAAACGTCATTCAGTTCTCCCAGGGAGAAACACAGATGTTTCACCTGCTGAAAAGTATCTGATGAACAGTGCTGCCACTTTGTTCTTAGGAAGAAGCATCACGAGACACACTGCACCACGGCAAGCATGTGAAGAAACACACAGAAAGAGAGAGACACACACACACACACACACACAGGCGTCTATTTTTGGGTAATGGACTGGTGTGCAGGGAGTGAATGATAAAGCCATTGATCGCAGTCCGATTGCCAGAGGAGGTTCTGGGGATAGATGGCACATTCCAATCCTCAGAGACACCGACTGCCATTTTACATTACTATTGATCTTAACGCTCAGACACACAGCGCGGCATCGATCGCCACGCAAACAAGAACAGAAAAACACCTGTGTACCACTCAACACCTACGCCGCTGCACAGGCTCACCAGCAGATCTCAAGTCCACATGTGCAAATCCACGCAGAAGCATGCAAGAAAAGCAACACCCGAAGATAAAAGACAACTGCAGACCAAGGCACACAAATCAGTGAGGGATGACACTTTAATCCACTGCTTTGCCTGACTGACTTCCTGCCTATCTGTCTGTCTCTCTTGCTCCCTTTATCTGAATATCACTGTTTGAAGAGCTCCAGGGCATCACTGTCAACCAAGTGAAATGACATAAATGAGGAAAACTAGTGCACGAGGCAATTAATATTCAGAAACACTGCACTTTTAGTTCATATGTGCAGGGGGCCACTCTTACAGATAGGAGGGCTGAGAGGAAGATAAAAGGGGGAGTGGGGGCATTACTAGGGACAACAAGATGTGCAGGAGAAACAGAGAAGATAAAATACAGGATGTGATTGCAATACAAAATAACTCAGCTGGCACTGATATGTATTTCAAGGATATTAACATCTAAATAATAAGCAATTAGGACACACATGAGGTTAATGGAGATAGGCAAACATGAGATTCTGCAAGCCGAACAAATTAATCTTACATGGTTTGGTGACATCGTTACTGATAAGGATTAATTATGTGGGTGGGGTGCAGAGGCTGAGACTGATGCAACACCTGTGGATCAAGGTGAACGGAGAGCAGGGAGTGATGCCGCATAACACGGGAGGGAGAACACACCGGAACCATTTTTTAAGATTTCAAAAGTGGGGGGAAAAAAACTGTCTTATTTGGTTTTTGTATAGAAATGTTTGACACAAGAGCTGCACAGACTCCCGCTATTCTCGTCCAGGACACGGCTGAGCAGGCACCAGCTGCGTCCGTCCTCCAGTCAAACAAGCATCCATGAAAGCCCTGCCTGCCCGACGCGTGACTCAAATCATGATCTATGACCTCATCCGAAACTCACCAAAGTTTGCTGATACTGGAGCGTCCGGTTTTCGGCCTTGTCCTTCACCATTGCGGCAATATCCTCATTAAAGACCCCTTCCCCCCCAAAAAAAATCCGTTACTCTCAGGAGTCGCCCGCTAATCAGTCTGCGGAGGAGGACTCTGCGCGGTCGCCTGCCATCTCTTGTACAGAGTGTAACAGGTTTCTTTGTCGTAAGCCCTCCTGCATGGTGCAAAGCCAGGTGGGTGCACCAGATAGAAAGCTACCGCCGGCTGTAGCGCCGCAGCAGCAGGAGCAGCGGCGGCGGCGCTGGTGAGGTTGAACTGCATACACCGCCTCCCTCCTCCACTCTCACTGTGCTGCTGTCTGTCTCTCTCTGGAGTTACTGGACTTGAAGATGTTCCGATATATTTTTTTAGGGGGGGGGGGGGTGCTTTAATCCGAGGGCGTGCTGTGCTTAGATTGATTGGACAAACTGTGATGTGTAGTGTTGTTTGTGTGTGTGTGTGTGTGTGTGTGTGTGTGTGTGTGTGTGTGTGTGTGTTTGTTTT
>JAVDPK010000858.1:1395097-1431768 GCA_034780415.1 Cichlasoma orientale | reverse complement strand
AATCACCTGTTTTGCAGGTATCCTTATGAGTCCGAGCTAGCTGTGTTCTAAGTTATAATGAATCCGGTCCTTTTTGCCACTCCTGGCTGGGTGTCTCAGATTTTTAATCTCAGTCAAGACTTTTTCAGGTATACATAAAAATCGCTTTGCTAAAAACTGGTTGCAGCTTCCACCTTGTGACTGAAATGTTCTTTGAGGTTCAGAATGGCTCGATATCATTCATGAAAGATATGTTTGACCCATTACAGGCCGGCAAGTCATTTACAACAGTTTAAATACCGGCAGTCACCTTTTGGCACACCTGTCGTGATCATGTTGGTCTGCCTATGTCATAATATCTGACTGCACTAAATCTTTCATAAATGTTTCAGATTTGATAAAAGTAAGCCAGTGTGTGATCATGTCTCTGTCATGTTGTAGTATAGAAAGTGGCAGCAGTATTCTAGGCAATCAGCCCATAAATTCTAGATATGATTTCAGATCTTCCTAAAGCTCTTTTGGAACTAAATTATTCTAAAATATTAAAGTCAAATGGGCAAAACTGAAGCAAGTGCGCCCTCCACCCTCTGAGGGGTACCTAAGTTTATGTTACAGCCTTTCTGCTAAAACTAAAGATAACCCTGATGACATGATCAAAGTTGTTTTCACTGACTTCAGAAATCTCCTCTGGGAGCCACATACAAGATGCAACTGTTTTCTCCGGCCGTTTAGTGCATCCCATAACAATTAAGCTGCGTTTCACATGAGAAATCTGTATTGTGTTGCCTTAAATTTTTAAACATTCTCGCGTTGATGCAATCCGAGCTAGAATGACAGTAACTCTCTGGCTCTTTGAAGCATGAAGGCAGCACGCTCTCAGGATGTTAAGAGGAAAATATAAGAGATTATCATGTGGAAAACGCCTCATATTGTAAAGTAATCTAAAAATGTATTTCTCTCTGCGAGGCCTTTTCGTTCTTCGGTCGGTGAAGACAACAATGGTATTTTCTGACAAGTCATCCAATAAGCAAATACATAAAAATATCATTTAGAAACAGGTTCAGCACTGAAGCAGATATGATCTAATGACACGAATGATGATGTGAAATTCCAAGATTTAAACTTGGATTTGGACAAATGTGTCGATACCAACGTTAAAACACCAAATTATTCAGCATCATCTGACAGTCTTGTGTTCATACCTTTTGATTTGCAGAATCTACAGATGTGCTACTTTTAATTTGAAATCTCACACTGCCTCTGCACCTCTCTAACACACTTTATGTTGGATTTTTTCTTTAACATGGCAACATTCTGTATGCATGACTCCTATAGATTTAGGCAGATGACCTGTCCAAGGTGTACCCCCACCTCTCAACCAATCACAGCCTAGACTGGCTCCAGTGACTCTAAATTGTGGTGGTTAAGAAAGTGGACAGACGGGTGGATGGACTGAGGAAGAATATTGAGGAAGCATTGCCTAATGTTCAAGTGTATTGTGCAGGAGAACCTCAAGAAAACTTGCTACCAAACGTTCCCACAAGAAGCATTTTGTAGTTACTTGCTGTGCTCATGAACCCCAGAGCAAGAAGGATCCTTTTGGAAAAAAGGATAATTGCTAGGATTGTAATGAGCATATTTTAAGTGGGGTTTTCATTTACTCAAGCATAAAACACAGAAAAATGCACAGATTTCTGTTAAGTAACGTAACACAGGTACATTGACATTACTGTATGCAGACTAATCATGCCTAAGTGCACAGTCACGCCTGTTTAGAGACAGAAAACCCTGCACAAGGTTTCATGGTTTTCCTATAATCTGTCACCCATCTCTGTTTGTGTGTCTGCGTGTGTGTGGTTGCAGAAGCATTTCTCAGGAGAGCTAGAATCCACCTCTAAACACTCACACAAGAACACTTGCTTCACATTCAGATCATTTCCCTTTCTCTCATGTGTAGTGTAATTATACTGCGAGCATTCGTCTTTCTGGGCTTTCACCAGAAGGCTTTTCAGGGTTGCTGCATACTGGCAGTGAAATCTACTGCCCTGAAAGACGCGATGTCAAGTCGGCCTAAAGGATACACCTAAATGATAACTACCATCCCAGGGAGTCACTGCTTTTTTTTTCAGGAGCCCAAAAAAAAAAAAAACCCTTAATGTCTGCCAGTATTATTTCTGATAGGTTTCGGGAAGTTCAAAACTCAGCAACAAACTTTTTTTTAGGCCAAACCAAAGAGTCTTATCGAAACCATTCCTAGCATTGTTATGAAGTTTTACCATAAAAACAGCAGGTCACTATGAACTCTTGAAATTATGGCCTCACATTAAACAGCTTAACTAGTCACAGGCCATTGTGAACTACAAAAAAAAAAACAACTCCATGATATTTTACAGGTTTAAGACTTACTTCCTGTGGGAGTCTAGTCCTGTGACTGGCTGACAGATTAAACAGTCCTGCAGAAGGCTGCAGCTGATTGGCTGTTGGCAAGGCAACCGGTTCAAAGCGCTTGGCCGCAGGCACCAAAATGAACCAGGCCCTCTGAGACCACTCAAGGATTTTACCCCAAAAACACATTCACAGAAACACACATGCTCATTCACAAAACCATTATTCCTGCACTTCATGTTCACAGGCACCTTGGGCCTACAACTCAGCCTCACATTATAACCTTGAGAGTAATACGTGTCACTGGCATCATTTTATCAAGGACCTGGCAGTCATAAACAGACAGAGGTAGCCTATTGTGGCCCCGGCAGCAGAGAAACTGGGTGCCCTGCAGCCCCAAGCACCAGCACACTGACCCACATCTCTCCATCTATACAGAAGTTTTTAGAAATGCACCACCTGTGTGTGGAGGCCAGTGTGGCACCTGCATACAAGAGAGAGCAAGATCAGTGTGTTTCTTACCCAACAGACATCAGGGTCCACGTGATGCAAAAAGAAGGCTTTCATATAAAAGGTTTTAAAACATTGTTGTCGTTAGAATTAAGTGAATGTTTGGCTTGCATATAAATGTATATCACTGTGAAAGCTGTTTTGTAATCTGACACATTAGGCATAAATATGTGTGATACAGCCACAGTACCACAAGCACCTTGAGTCATTCCTCTGCAATATGAGGATGTACAACCACCTGTGCCCCTTCTGTTTTGCGTGGCAAGTTTCTCGGTTGTCGTTCGTTCCTGTTTGCTACAGCTGACAGAGAACAAATAAACTGAAGAGAGAGAAAAAAAAACAGAAAATAAAACCTGAATACCAATAAATACACCAAAGCCCAATAAGACCTTCAGTTAGAATTTGCCCTTGACCCGGGTATGAGCAAAGTTTGGAACATATAGTCAGATTTGATACTTAAAAAAAGACAGAAAAGAGACAGCGATCCAGCTGTGTACTCACGGTTTTTCTTTAGGCTGCTGTCCTCCTCTTTTTTTCTTTTTTTTCCTGCTCTCCGGGCTACGTATTCAAAACCGTCAGCTCTGTCCTTCCATTGCGCTTTAGCGGGATTTTGATAGAAATCAAGTAGCGCACAGCCACAGGTTGTAGCGCTCACTCAATCGATGAGACGATTTGGTAGCAGATGACTCCCGACGATCACACTTTGCTTCTAGGAAGGGAAATCTTAGTAGATCCAAGAGACTGGCCTGTTGCTGATGCGCATTCCATACAGCGCCGCGCCAAAGTTGTCGGCACGGCGCGTAATTACCGGCTTTGCGCCTCCAGAACGGCGCACAGCGGAGCAGCCAGCTGTTGGATGAATTTGGAGAGCATGAGCAACAACAGCCCGCCGCCTCAGAGCGCGGCTGCATAAGTCAAAGAAACTATGATAGGACTGCTACAGCCTCCTCATCTGCGCCTGCTGAGGTGGGAGGGAGACAGCGGGGTACCGGGTGTCGTGTCCGTGATGCAATGCGGGTACCGTCAGTGTTACAGCCCGCAGTTTTCTCCTTGTGTGCAGAAATCCAGGCGCTCCGGTCATTATCTGCAGATCCGCGTCGCACATTCGTCTTAATTAACGGTCGGGATCGACTGCAGAAATAGAAAGAGGCTTGAAGGGGGGAAACAGAACATATACTGAGTGTTCATGCTCTGTCATGCTCTGCATCCCTCGCTCTCCTTGCATGTGGCACCACACACGCGCAAACACTTTAAGGTCCCATATTAAGCGTCATGCGTCTTAATCATGACACGCAAAAATAGCCTGGATGCAGGAAGGTGAAGGCAGTCAGCGTCCAGACTGAGGTGGTGGGGATGTGCTCGTGTGACTGAAAATGAGGATGAATGGTGCACTCCCCACGTTTTCTCCTGTCCATGTGTTTGAGAGCTAATATGCCTCCTTAACCCCTCACATGGCAGCTGAATCCGAGCTTCACCACGTCCTCCAGCTGCGACCCTAAGGTAGTGCAACCCGATGGATGGCTGCATGCATCCGGGTGAAGACTTTTCACTTCTCCTCCTTTGTCATGCTTACGGCAGGTCAGGCTATTGCACGATCCTCGGATGGGTAATCACGTTGCAAGTGATGTCACCTTGTCCTGCCCGCAAAGACCACATGCCCGTTTAGTTAGTACAAACTCAGGCTTGTTTGTGTCTTTTTTTATAAGCCTTTGTAAAAATGTAACATTTACAATCTTCGGATGCGGATTTAGGGTGCTTTAAATTCTATAAACACACTAAGTCAGGCATGCATTATGTCATCACACACAGGTTATACACCCACAGTGTTTACACACACCCACCTGCTGGCGTCTTTAGTTCCCTCTGACAGTTTGTACCTTGGCTGTGCTTCTATTGGCCAGAGCTAACCTGGACAAAAAGTAAATATCCTTCTGCGGTTTGCCAGTGACTGGATACGAGGACAGCTGTGTAAGTGGATTCTTTCACAATAATAAATCATTAACCTGTTTGCCAGCTACGATGCTGTTCCCTGAGTACTACGACAGCCAGCTCAGAAGCAAAATAGTCTTGCTGATATCAATAAAATGCCATTTTCAGTTTTTAACATTCTGTTATGCTGCGCAGCAGAGAAGTTGGAGCACATCCTGCTCTCAGGCTAGATAACACTCGCACTTCCCACTACTGAATGAGAAGGTGGGAAATCAAGTGGTGAGAAGACAAATAGGACACAGCTACTTTTTTTTTTCTTTTTTTTTTATGAGACACTACAGCAGACACTGGGCATTTTCCACATTTTCCATTTCTGGGCACATCTCTTGATGGAACAAATGTGGACACATAAGGAGAAGCCGAGCAGGGCATGGCTTTAAGCAGTGAGTACAACAGGTTAACTTATGAGCCTTTTATTACAAGCTTTCTTGTGGTGACTCAGTTTCAGTATTTATTTCTGGCCTTATCCAGGACTTCTGCTGCTCTGTATAGTAGCCTCTGAAGTGTGGGACAGCGAGACCAAATCCACAGAGTTTGTGTGCAGTAGAGCTGCCAGAAGGGCTTTGAATATTGTACCTGAGATGTACAATGCACTGGTAAGATTATTTCTAGCTTTAGGATAAGCTTTCCTAAACGCGTGGTCTCTCAACCTCCATCTGGATGTTGTATCTAATCCATCTGCTGTTACCTGTAGTCGCCCGTCAGCCTGTCAGGCTGTTGTCCACCTGTCTGTCTCGGCTCTGTCACTTGTCTTTTCCATGTCTCCTTCGTTCCAGAGTAACTGTAATGGCTCGACAGCCCTCTCCACACAGGTCCAGCTACCCTGCACTGAGCTTCGTGTAGCATCTTGGGAAAACAAATCAGTATGTTGGCACATATATTAATCCATACTCCACCACAGCAGATTTGAGTGGTTTAGCTCGAATTAAACATTTGGTAGCACTTCACGTTACAGCCCACATTTCACAGTATTTATCATGAATTTTGTCTGAATTTTGGGTATAATTTTAAACAGGTACAATAGAACAATTTGGTATCAGATTGGATGATTTAAACAAAATAAGGAACAGATTATACTGTAAGCATTTTTTTAAAGTAATGAGCACATTTGGGGTATTTTTAAAAGAAAGCAGGCACAAATTACACTATAAATATTGTCAATATAATGCTACCTTTTGGAGTATTTTAGAGGAAAGGACAAACATTGTTTCCTCATTAAGGCTGTGAGCAGGATTGTATAGTATCTTAACCTCCTTATTCTTGCAGCACTAACAGGGACGTAGGCTCCGTTATTAACTCTGGGTGATATAACAAACATTAGGATGCTGAATTACACCAAAGGTACATATTATGTAAAATACTTCAAATATAATTTGTTTCTTCTTTGCTTTAAAACCTCCTTGTTCTATTGTACTTACCTGCAAGTGTTTTTAGGTACTGAAAATCACACCCTAAATTCAGAAAAACTACATGTAAATGAGAGGAAATCACACTGTTGATCACAGGCTGTATTATGAAGTGCTACCAGACATTTTATTACCTGTCCTCCCCTTTCTGTATGCGCATGCTACTGCAGGAGCAGGAGAAGAGAGGAGAGATAGTTGCATCCTTGAGGCTTCTTGTCGAGGGTGTGAAGTCTGTGAGTAGACCGGCAGGATGTGGCGCTTTGCTGCTGCAGAGACTGCAGAACAACATCAACAACTACCTGCTCATCCTCACACGCCTTCAGCTGAGCGTAAGACGCAGTCACAGTGACAAACTGCATGCAAACAAGCACACAAACACTCCCGGTAAACACCAATTTGCTGTTCAGTCTAAGTGCAAATGTTTAAAAAAAAAAGCTCTAAATGTGGCCACAAAGTTTCTGAACGTCTTGGATTCAAATTTTTTTTTTTCACTGTAACCACACATTGTAGATATTGCAGATTACATAATGCTTCTGAAACAGCTGATAAGCTTCTCATTCGCTCTCATGCTGAAGCCTGTGTGGCTTCTCACCTGCAAATCCAAAAAGCTGACTGAGTGTTTTTGTCACTCGTGCACATCAGACACGTCACGACACGTGTTGCGTTGATAGAAACTCGCACGTCGTGAGTGAACACATTAATGGGCTTCTCTAAACGCCGGTTTGCATGTGATTCGGAGGCATTATCAGTTTCCCCTGGCGTGAAAATATCCTGGCTTCTCGTAAGTCTGCGAGCCTTTCTGGAATCTCTGTGCGCTGGAAGTGATGATGTTATGCCGTGTGGCCCGAGCTTTCCTTCCTCAGGACATGAAATAGATAGCAGTGCATACTTTGCTAGTGAGAGAGAGTTGTTCTCAGAAATCACAAGGGCAAGACCGCAAGCCTATACACAGTGTGTGGGTATAAGAAGTTATAATTGACATGTAAACTCAAATCAAATCAGTTGTAAAGTGAACAGAAAAGGATACCTGCTGACTGCTTCTTCTCTAAATCGTTTGCATCTGTGCTTTGGGCCAGTGTCCAGTTGTAGGAGAAAACTGGCTCCAATTAAGCAGCATCCAGAGGACATGGAGCCTTTCTTATTAAATATTCCTTTTATCCTGTACAAATCTCCCACTTTGAGCCCATTTTAATCTCTACCTTTTACTGGCCAGTCTTAATTGGGTGGTCTTTTTTTTTTTACAGCTCCACCTCAAAGATAATTATACAGGTGCATCTCACAGGTGTTCTCCCCCCTGCTTGTTCTCATAGTCAGTGGCAATTTATACTCTACTACACTGACAAGTTATTTTTTGGCTAATTTGAGACTATAATAATACATAAATAGGTTGATGTTTCATTAATCAGCAGAAAAAGATTCAGCTGTGCTATCATAATTGCAAAAAAGGTTATCAAAGAGGCTTTGAACACTGGGTAACACAATGTGGGATTAAAACTCGTTAATGGCAGTCATTACAGACACTTACTGTCAATAATATTTCCGTTCAACAAGCTCATTTCCAGATGACACCAAACATGTTCCCAGACTTCGTGCTCTTCCTTGGTTCCATTTTAAAAACAGACATGATTGTTGTGTTTCCTGTTTCAACCAGCAGGGGCCGGTGGTGACTCCATCATTGTCTTGTGTTCCTCGAAGCACTCAGAGTCTGACAACAGTCCTGATGACTTACAACCAGCTGATCTCAGCCAAACTGGAGTGGTTCATGGTTGACCTGGAACACAGGTGCACTTCCCAGTGACACAGGAGCGACTTTTCCCAACAGGAGCTGGGAGTCAGAAAAAGAAGAGCTCCATCAAAGCAAAACAGGACTGAGCTACATTTTTTTCTCTCACTTTTTCTCAGAATTCACAGTTGTGCTTTAAATGGATGTCTCACAAAAGCAGGAATACTCCACTCTCTGCTGGTCATTAAGTGCCACTAAAGCCAAGGTAATGGATAAATGAATAAAATTATATTAATTTTCGATAATATAATTTCATTTCATTCTGCCAGACAGTGGAGATGCCTTAAATATGATGGTAAGCCTGTAGAACACACGACAGGCTTAAATCTGCAAAAAATAGACATTTAGCATTTTTATGTGGAAATGATCTAAATCCAAACTGATCATTTCCAGTTGTTTTCCAGCTCGATAATGTGACCAGAACCAAACTTGGTTGCTTGGATTCAAGTTGGCTATAAGGTCTTCCAAAGCAGTCATCATGCAAATACTACAATACTTTTTTTTCTCTTTGCACTTTTAAATCTTATCTTGTTTACACTTTTAATATTATTATTGTTATTATTATTATGTTTTGCTTTTCCAATACAGGAAATCTGTGTCCTTGGACATTTCTGTATGTAAAACTTCATATATTTTGCATTTAAAGATAAGCGGAAGAAAAACTGTAATACAAAAGAAAACGTTTGCATTACAGATTAAAAACAATAAACTGTCTTTGAACCCATTAATTAATTGTTCTTTTATTTATTTAGTTGGTGACGCAAACAAATAAGGTAAATATAGAGAGGCGGAACTGGACATGATTGGACGAGCCCTTGCAGGAAGCAACGTCATTTTTTTCAATTAGCAGATTACCTGCAGAAGGTGAAACGCTCGTGCGGGAGAGGCGCGGAGGTAAATGGCAGCTTCCGACGTGGTTGACACGTTTTACCGCAGCAGCAATATAGATATGATCTTTCTTTAGAGTTGGACTTATAAGTAATTAATAATTATGATGTCAGAAAAAACGCCCTTATTACACTACCGACTGACCACCAGCAGCGAACCACCTGATGGGTCTAAAGGCACCGGGGTCAAGGGAGGGGGAAAGAACCGACGATCCAAGGATAAGGGGGCTCAGAAGCTGGGAGCGCTGTTTGGAGTGGTCATTCCAACTTTGCTGTCCATGTTCAGTGCTGTTGTGTTCTTGCGAGTTGGTGAGTATCAGGAGGAGACCGTAAAAGGCCTGAAAAATAAACCCTCCGCCTCGATAAAATGCAGAAATGTTGTGAAAAATTAGTCCCAACACGTGTTCATTGATTGGATAATTATAAACCAAACCAGTGGTTCTCAACCCTTATTTTCATCAATTATGAACAAATAAAAATTAGAATTTTAGTGAAATAATCATTGGCACAATATCACCAGTTAACTCTTGCTTCCAATACAGAGATTACAGAAAATTAGCTTCACCCCATAATTTTTTCTTGGTCATCCATGCCCACCTACACTATCTTTATGATAGTCTGTAATCTGTGAAACACACGTTAAACATCCCTCATGAATGATATCAAGTCATTTTGAGCCAAAAAGAACTTTCCCACCACACGGTAGAAGCTGCAGCCAGTTTTGGGCAAAGTGACTTTTATATATCCAGGTAAAAAGTGTTATTGACATTAAAAATGTTTTTTTTTTTTTTTTTTTTTTTTTTTTAAGAGAGATCTGACCGAGAGGGCAGCAGAAATTGCAACAAATATAACATCACAGTTCTAAAAAGATACTTGAAGTGGCCACAAAGGACTGGAATTTATTTTCTATTTTAACCCCTTCATAAATCCTGTTGACTAGAGTCTATTTACAAATATAAGCAAAGATATTACACATCACAAACACATAGAAGCATCTGAAATTACATTTTTGGCACAACATCCCAGGAACCACTGACCTAAACAATCGGTCTGGTGCAAACTGAGCTGCTGATTTGGCTCGATTGTTGGCCTGTTGTACAATCTTCATAAAATACCAAACGCCTCTAGGAGTGCAAGCTTGTAGCGTTTCACTAAAATGGCTTTGGTTTGATAGGTCATCCAAGTAATCTTCTAGTGGGTGTATTTAATTGATATTCAGCGGAGATGTGGGCTGATTAAAGTTAACCTTGTGCTAATAGTCATACCCCTTTGTGGTGCCTGCTCATTCATCTCTGTCGGCAAATGCCTGGACATTTTCTGAAAACAGCTTTCAGCTTCACTGCTCTGAGGACCTGCAGGTGTCCTTGTTAAGGTTTTTATTGTGAAGGTAGTTTCAACATTCAACTGCTGAAATTATTTTTTTCTGTTTAGGAATGCAAGTAAATGACTGCAATTTGGCATCTTAATTAAAAAAATAATGTGCTTTACAATTTTTTTCTGTTTTTGTTGTAAAGCAGTATATTTGAAAATTTTATAGATAACTATTTTACTATTAAAAATATTGATTAAAGCGCTTGCATGCGCTGGTGGATTAACATTACAGAAACATAAAAAAATGATTTTGGTTTTTACCAATACTGTTAATTTAGGGCATAAACCTTACAGTGGGTGGTGGTCTAATAAATCTAAGCCCTGTAAGTAAAGTTTATTTATAAAGAGCTTTTCACAGACAAATACCCTGTTCAACAAAATTTAAAAAGGAATCATCACAATAAAGTATAATAGAAAATGAAAACAGTAAATGGCAATATAAAATAAAAAAAAAAACCCAAACTGTTCAGCGCTCTGTATGCAAGTATGAGAATTTCAAATCAAATTCAAAGATTAAATGGGAGCCAGCGGAAAGAATATTAAAATGTGAGTCTGAGCTTCCTTACTAGAACACGTTAGTCCGGTTGCGGCATTTTGTATCGTTTGGAGGTGTGATAGAGGGTAAATGGGGCATTACAGGAATGCATGAGCAATTTTCTCCAGTTCAGCTGAGGTGACACCAGCTCGCTATTCAAAGACATTCATGCCAGTTGAATCTGAGTAGAATTCAGGCCTTTGCCTAAACAATGCACTCATTGTTTGAAGTAAAACATTCTTGCATGTGTGGAAAATGGACCGATACAGAACTGTCGGCAGTCGGGCTCCCATAGTTATCATGTCAGCCCATAAAACAGTCCAACCCTCACTTATGAATCAGGGCGTTCAGTTTGGAGCAAGTAACTACTGCAAGCTGTGCTCATGAATATTCAAACTGCAGCAAATGTTTCTTGACTAATAGATTTTCAAACTTGTTTCAATCATATCTATTTTTTTTTAATGTGCTGCTAAACGGTTTAAAGAGTTGGGCGCGTGTTAAATAAAAGATATGCTCTCCCAGGATTTGTTGTTGGCCAAGCAGGGCTGTACCATTCTATTGCCATGCTCCTGGTAGCCTACTTCATCATCACAATGACCGTGCTCTCCGTCTGTGCCATCTCTACCAATGGGGCTCTAGAAGCTGGAGGAGCCTACTGTATCCTTTTATTGCTGAGGGAGATGGGTTAGCTTTAAAATCACACCTGGGTTATGAATGAACAAAAAATGTTCCCCCCTTTGATATTTCCCTATAATTTCCTTTATTATTTCCACTTTAGCTGTCTTATTAAAGGTGAAATATTGTGACCAAGCTTTGCTAGTTTATATTTAAGAATCTGGCTGCAGTCAATGTTTTCTCCTAAATAATTTCCCTTGATTTTTGATAGAAAATGTCTTGATGTCAAGGGAAGACGTGAACAAGACGTTCATATTCAGGAAGAGACGACCACGGCGCTAAGAGAATGCAGCTACACTTACATTAGGCTACTTAATTATGTGATGGCTGTGAGTCTCGCCGTGAGTTGTGTACTAATAAGCGCATGTTGTAGATGCTGTGCTCCATGTGCACTTACTGTATTATTTCATGCAGGCTAGATAAGTGAAAACAGCCTGTAAAAGCTGGTCTGAATTAAAATATTAAATAGTACACAAGCGTCAAAAGTAAAAAACTATCCCATTGAGCTTCGCTGCTCATTTTCCATTCTCACTGAAGACATGATCCCTCCCTTGTTAAGGCAATGCTTTTAGCATCTGTGACCAAAATAAAATAATGCATAATAATCCTAAAGCTTGCAAATAAAATCCCTAAATGAGGTTTTAACTGATAGTGATATTAAATTTTAAAATATCTCACAACCTCTTTAAGTACGCCTATTCAACTGCTTGCTAAAGCAACTGTCTTCTCAGCCAATCACACAGCGGTAATTTGGCACATTTAGGCACGTAAACGGGTTGGAGACGACCTCCTGAAGTTTAAAGCGAGCATCCGAACGGGGATGAGAGGTGATTTGAGTGACTTTGAACATTGCATTGAACATTGACAGCCAGGCTGGTCTGAGTATTTCAGAAACTGCTGATCTACTAGAATTTTTTTTTTTTTTTTTTTACAAAACCATCTTAAAGGTTTACAGAGAATGGTCTGAAAAAGAGAAAGTTTCCAGTGAGCGGCAGTTCTCTGGGTGAAAATGCCTTGTTGATGTCAGAGGAGAATGGCCCGAGCTGATAGGAAGCCAACAGTAACTCAAATAACCACTCGTTACCGTCAAGGTATGCAAGAGCGCGTCTCTGAATGCACAGCACGTCGAGCCTCGAGGCAGATGGGCTACAGCAGCAGAAGACTGCGCCGGGTGCCGGTCCTGTCAGCTAAGAACAGGAAACTGATGCTGCAGTCTGCACCGGCTCACCAGAATAGGACAACAGAAGATTGGAAAACATTGCCTGGTCTGATGAGTCTCAATTTCTGCTGTGACATTTGGATGGTGGGATCAGAATGAAGCGAAAAGAACTTGAGAACATTAATCCATCCTGCCATGCATCAGTGGTTCAGGCTGCTGGTGGTGATGCAATAGTGTGGGAGTATCATTTAAATGCTACAACCTACCTGAGTATTGTTGCTGACCGTTTCCATATTCTTATGAAGTCAGGGTCCTCATCTTCTGATGGCTGCTTCCAGCAGGATAACTCGCCATGTCACAAAGCTCAAATCATCTCAACCTGGTTTCTTGAACATGGCAATGAGTTCACTGCACTCAAATGTTCTCCACAGTCACCAGATTTCAATTCAATAGAGCACCTTTGGGATGTGGTGAAACAAAAGATTCCCATCATGGATGTGCAGCTGACAAATCTGCAGCAACTGTGTGATGCTGTCATGTCAATATGGACCAAAATTTCTGAGGAATGTTTCCAGCACCTTGATGAATCAGTGCCATGAAGAATTAAGGCAGCTCTAAAGGCAAAAGGAGGTCCAACCCAGTACTTGCTACTTAATGAAGTAGCTGAGTGTATAAAGTGCTTCGTGCAGGGAAGAATCTTCTTCGTAAGCTGATGCTGCTTCTGTAAAATGTTTGCAGTTTGAATATTGTTTTAAGGTATTGCTGAAAATTATGACATACAATTAAAAATGCATCCTAATTAACATGATCTGTTCCAACAGTCATGTGGACCATCAGCTTTGTGAGCAGCTGCATGGTGTTTATTTTTAACTGGGGAACAATATTGTCCCTTTCCTCCTCTTGTAAAGATGTCCCAGTGTATTCTTTGCTAAAGGAGATTAGAAGTGATGCACTGAAATAGCTTTCATTATAATTTAGAGCAGTGGTTCCCAAAGTGGTGGGCACGGCCCCCTGGTGGGCTGCAAAGGTGCTGCAAGTCGGGCCACTGTAATAACGCTGTAATAACAGAAATTCACAAGTATGCGTAGTTACATATTTATATGAATGTATTTATATAAAAAGTGACAGGTGATTTTTCTGGTTTTTAATTGGGCCGCAGCACTCTTGACTTTAGGAACCACTAATTTAGCGCATTCAACCAGCTCATATCATGGCTTTCACTTGGATACTTCCAGGTCATTTCATTTCATTTAAGATCCCTAATGTTCGATGATTTGCTGTTTACTTGATTGATGTTTTAATGCTTTTAATGATTTTACTGCACATTTGTTTGTTCTTATGATGTAAAGCACTTTGAATTGCCTTGCTGCTGAAATGTGCTATACAAATAAATTTTTACTTATTTACTTTTACTAATGAAAAAGGATTATTCCGCTGCCAACCGGAAGTCAGAAATTCCTGAACTTGGAACCCCAGACATGATCAGCCGAGCCCTGGGTCCAGAGTTTGGCGGCAGCATCGGGATCATGTTTTTTCTTGCCAACGTTTGCGGGAGTGCCCTCTACATTTTGGGTTTAGTCGAGGATATTGTGTCTACCTTTGGGGTCCCAAAAGGTGAAGTGAAGGTGGGACAGGGTGGGACGTGTAGATGTGTTTGTGTACCGATGTGTTAACTCTGTTTTCTTGTCACTCAGAGAGTGCTGCAGCTGCTGCGGGTCATCATCAGGTGCTTCCGTCAGGATACTGGTGGGCTCTGCTTTATGGCACTGCACTGCTCTTCCTGTGTTTCATAGTCTGTTTGGTGAGAGAGTGTGCAGTTTTTTTTATTTCCCTTCCCTTTTATTAAGAGAGATTCTGTCAGCTATAGATATATTCTCCAAGATTATCAAAGTTTTGAATTTATTTACTGTATTTTCTGAGAGCTAAGTAAATATTGAGTGACTTGAATGTTTAAACTCCCCGTGGAGACTGCATTTCTTGGACAGTTTTGCATGAAATCAACACTTTAATTAAAAAAATTATGCCCTCATGTTTTAAAAATAAACGCCAGAATAAATATAAAGAGGTCTATTTTAATTTTTTATGCATAAACACATTGTATATTGTATAGATATTAAATGTCTGCATATTTTTTAAAAAGTGGCTTATCATTACAGGTGGGAGCCCATATCTATGCAAAAGCCATCTTCATCATCTTTATCATAGTCATGACAGTCCTGACTTCGATTTTCATGAGTTTCTTCATTATGGGGCCCATTGTGGTGATTCTGCCGCAAACGTCTGCGCTGAACACCACCGGCATGAGCACTGCCAATTATACTGGCTTCAGGCTGCGCACGCTGGAGGGAAACCTGTTCTGTGAGTGTTGGACATGTCATTAGAGGTGCTGATAGGCTGTCGTTTATAGGCTTTGATCATATTGAGTTTGGCCAGCAAGGGAAAAAAGTTATTACAGATCAAATTTGCTAATTCAGAACTTTGTTGGAAAAAATACATTAACATTTACATTAATGCAATCCTTGTTATTTGCATACGTGACGCAGTTGAGTCTCCTGTTACTCCCTTTAGCCGACTACACAGTGGACTACACCACTGGTGCCATGATGAGTTTTGCCACAGTGTTTTCAGTCCTGTTCAACGGCTGCACTGGAATCATGGCGGGATCCAACATGTCAGGTATAACTTCATCGCAGGCCCCACTGTTTCCCCTCAACTTTCTCTAGCTATGCGTCACTACAGGAATGAGGACAACTGGTTTAAGCTGCTGCATGTTATAACTCTCACATAGCCCATAAAAGTGAATCCTTTTTTGGTTTTGGCCCCGCTCGTCTTTGTGGAATTGGACGGTTTTTGAGCACGAACAGCCAGTTTAAGTCATGTTGAAGCATCTCAAATGGATTGAAGTACAGACTTTGACTAGTCCACTCAAAAACATCATTTCGTTTTCTTTGAGCCATTCAGAGGTGACCTTGCTGCTGTGTTTTGGATCGTTGTCCTGCTAAATAACCCAAGTGAGCTTGAGCTTCAGGGCGTGAACTGATGTTCGGGCACTTTCCTTCAGGATTTTCTGGTAGAGAGCAGAATTCATGGTTCCATCAGTTACAGCGAGTCGTTCAGGTCCCATTCAGCCCATGTTTGACTGTTCGATGTTATTCTTATGAAATACCGTTAGTTTTATGCCAGTCAGAATGGGACACAAATCTTCCAAAAAGCTCAACTTTTGCCTCATCAGTCCACAAAATATTTTCCCAAATATCTTGGATCTTCAAGATGATTTTTGGCAAATGTGAGATGAGCCTTTGTGTTATTTTTCTCCTTGAAACTCTGCCATGGATGTCATTTTTATCCCAGTAGATGTTGTTCTGGGTTCTTTTGTGACCTCCTGGATGAGTCATCGATGCGCTCTTGGAGTAATTTTGGTAGGCCGGCCACTCTTGGGAAGGTTGACCACTGTTCCAAGTTTTCTCCATTTGTGGATAATAGCTCTCACTGTGGTTCACTGGAGTCCCAAAGCCTTAGAAATGGCTTTGTAACCCCATCCAGACTGATAGCTGTCAGTGACTTTGTTTCTGAGCTGTTTTAGATTGTGGCATAATGTGCAGCTTTTTTAGGTCTTTTAAACTGCTTCACTTTGCCAGACAGGTTCTATTTAAGGGATAACTTGATTCAACAGGTCTTTGATTTTCTCTGTCTAAAATTTCCGTTTCTTTGATCTAACACATTTAAGTGAGAGAACGATGCGAAATACTAATATCAGGGTGCAAATAATTTTTCACAGTACTGTATTTACCAGTGACAGTTACCCACCTGAAGGAAAAAAGTGCCATGTGATATTTTGAGAGTGTAAGAAAGTAACAAGTTGTAGGCAATCGCCTGATTGGACGGTGAAATGCAATAAGGTCGACAGATTAACGCGCGTCTGGAAGTGCAGATTTTTCTTGGCTCCAGCCCCTGATTGACCAAACTTTAATCTCAATATATTTGGTTTGGTTTAAAATAGATCTTTTTTTTTTTTTCTTCTCCTTTCCAGGTGATCTGAAAAACCCTGGCTCTTCCATCCCAAGAGGAACTCTTGCAGCTGTTCTTATAACTTTCATCACGTACAGTGTGCTTAGTCTGTTTGCAGCGTGGTCCTGTGACCGGTTAGACACACAACACACACTCAGTTAACACAAACAAATATAAACATGTTCTATTGGGCTGAATAAAGAAAAAAAAATTTTTTTGTATGTATATGTGTGTGTGTGTCTCTAGTTGATGATCATGACAGTTTTCAGAGTCTGAGCTGTGAAAACAAAATACTGTTAGCACATGTCAAGTGAATTTTAAAAATAAAGTGGTGCTGTTTTAATCTGATGTGAAGCAATTTTACAACTAGTTTCACAAGTGAAACTCTCTCCATTCCTCCTAGTTACCTTCTCCAAAGAGACTACAGCTTCCTGGGGGACATTAATATATTGCCACCCATGGTGATGGTTGGCATTTACGCCTCGTCCCTGTCTGCTGCAATGAGTAACCTTATTGGAGCCTCCAGGGTCCTGTACGCTCTGTCCAAAGACGACCTGTTTGGTGAGACTCTTGAGCACGCGTCCTGCTGCCTGATGATTGCAATGTGCGTTTCTCGTTGTCCTTAACATTAACAATATCTCAAACCATCAGATATGGATTCTGACCTTTTTCTGTAATGAAATCTTGATTAAGCTTATGATTAGGGCTGAAGTGTTGATCCAGATTATATAAAAGCATATCCAACTCATCTGGTCTTCTATAGCCGAGTCGACGTTTTAATATTCAGCCATCTGCTGAGCTGGGTCTCCATCTCAAATGTGAGAAATTGTCACTCGTTATTAATTTCATCATGTGTCATTTTTCCAAGTGGAGACATGTTAATCTGGAAAGCTTCGTCTGACAACAGATGGCTTGCGGTGTTGACTTTCTCAGAAGAGGGGAAAAAAAAAAAAATCCTTGTGATGATTCAGTTCGTCTGATTTTGGACGATGAGCAAAAGCAGACATGCAGACTTTGCTTTTGTTGGTTTTCTAAATCTCTACAGGTGGTGTTCTGGCTCTGGCAAGGAAAACCTCTCAAAGTGGAAACCCCTGGGTCTCAGTGCTTGTCTCTTGGTTGCTTGTACAGGTAGGATATCACAATTAGATTTTTTGTGTTTAGACAGTCTCACTTTGACATCCGGTCTCTCTCATTTGCTCTTAGCCTGAGTCTGCTTATTCTGATCTTTTACATGTAATCAGTAATTTGAAGCTACAGCAATGCACGCTGAGATGACGTGCCACATGGTCAGGAAGCGCGAGACTGCAATTGGTGATGCTCAGTATATTCAGTAGGCCGCTGTAGAGCTTCATGTTGGTGATATGGCTCCTCCAAGAAACATTTAGCATGGCACAAAACTGCTATTGGCTCTTAGATGTGGCTAATCATCACTTTCTAGCACATACCCAGTAGAACAGAGATCTTACTCAGTTGGTGAAAATCTGCAGCCTAGCTGGCAAGGAGAAACTTCTCAAAGTCGGCCTGTGACCCTGACTGAGCTGAAATGTCTCAGAGCGTTCTACCAGGGCTGTCCAAGCCGCACAGACACGGCTAAAAACAACATTCAGCAAACGTGAGGATGACCACAACAAGAAAAGCCTCCACACTCAGCTCCTGGGCATTTAAAAACTTGGAATTTAGTTTGAGCTATCTGGGGGAAAAAACTGCCTGCAGCAAAACGCTATAACTTCTGTCCGCTGATGTCCAACAACCTATTGCACCCAGTGCCTTAACTCAGCAAGTGCTCAACACCTTGACATCAGTTCCTCTCAAGTGAGGCCACAACCACCATCAGGAAGCCATGCTTCCCTCCATTGACTTTAAGATTAATCGTAATTGTTCAAGATCCTGCTAGTGTACAGAGTTCCCCCAATTGTTGAACCAATCAGTGTGATCAACACCTGTGCTTCTGCGCTAACCCCAGAGGGAGAAATGGGCACATTCACCATCAATGCCATTGTCCTCCAGGGAGACCTCGTGCATCCTTCCTGTTTATCATCATGCTCAGCTACACACTTTGCCAGGTGGTCAACGGTACTGATGGTCTCATGCTGAGAAGACTAAGCTCCAAGCATACAGCTGTTCTCCTTCTGGACCTCAATTTTTCAGATGGCATCTGCCGCCTTGAAGACCTGATTGCAGCTGCACAACAGTTTCTGCACTGAGTCGAAAGTGCTATCCAAGAAATTGTTCTATACCTCAACACTTCTAAGACCAAGGTCACACACATCAGTGCACTGGCTGATTGCCCTGTCACCAAGGACAGCTCTACCACTGAATGCAAAAATACCTCGGCAGTTGCATGAACACTGCTTACAGTCAACTGCAGAATAGGTGAAGCTGGGGGGGCTAATATGCCCTTGCCAAGATGAGGAAGGCTCTGATTAAAAAGTTAAACAGACATAAAGTGTTCACGTCATGTGTTGAGGCAATCCTGCTCTGTGGGTCTGAATCATGGACCCTGGGCAGTAATGCCACATTAGCTATAAGAAAAAGGAAAGCGTATAGCTTTACACACCCTGCATGTAAAAAGAATAGGACGTATGCAGTGCGTATTGAGGAAGATGAAGTGGACAAAACCATAAAAATTGCATCACCACTGTGTGTGTGTGTCTGTGTGTGTGTTAAAAGTGCAGTGCTGTCCTGAGATGACTGCAAAATTAAGTGTGGAGCTCAAACAAAGGAATGAAAATGAACAGCAGACGACAAAATAACTGATTTAGCTTTATTCATCCTTCACCCTCCGCTCAGCGTTGCAAAAGATTTTGTGCATCATTGTGCTCAGCTTCAGATTTTCACTCATTCGTCGAGTCGAGAGGACTCACAGCTTGAAAGGTTTTGGCAGAGTCCGAGCTGATTGTTGTCCTGTTAAACTAGTAAGTGAATTCTTTCAGCACCATGCTGCCTGGCATCAGTTTATTAGCTGGAGTGAAAGGATTGTTTTATATATTTTACACTGTATATTCATATACAGGGTGGCTGTAATTTACACAAGTTGAGTTGTTTCTAATTGTTTTGGTGTCGACACATCCAGGTATTCAAAGCTATCCATCTAGTCGAGGTATTGTTACATGCGTTGTTCTGGTACACTTTAGAAATCCATGTTAAAGCCTGTTCACTTGCTTTAATTAGATGCCTTTTTTTTTTATTAACTGGTCTTATTATAATATCAGTTTTTGCAAATTTGTGCTTTATTATAAAGCCATTCTTAATAGCTTTCAGTGAAACAAGACATTGTTTCTATTCACCTCCACTAGGTGGTGCTGTTTGCTGGTAAATTGAACACCATTGCTGGGATTGTAACCATCTTCTTCTTGTTGGTGTATGCTGCTGTGAACCTGGCCTGTTTGGCTCTTGAATGGGCTTCTGCACCAAACTTCAGGTACAGTGTATTATATGGCAGTGTCAAATTTCAGTTTTTTTTTATTACTGAAAATGATTTTTTTTTTTAAATATATACCACATATTTTAACTGTTATTTTTTATTTAGACCCTCGTTCCGTTTCTTTACATGGCACACCTGCACTCTGGGCATCCTTGGCTGCCTGGTCATGATATTTTTGATCAATGCGATTTATGCATTTGCCAGCATAGCCTTTATGCTGCTACTCTTGATGCTTATCCACTACCTGGGGCCCATCAGCAACTGGGGCTACATCAGCCAGGCTCTCATCTTCCACCAGGTAGATAAACAGTGTTTTTCTTTGTTTTTTCCTCCCTCACGTAAATCACAAATGTGACATAAAGATGCATGAATCGCTTATTTTTAATCCTTATTTACATTTTTTTTTTTTTCATACAAGGTGCGTAAGTACTTATTGATGTTGGATGTGCGAAAGGACCATGTTAAGTTCTGGAGACCCCAGGTGCTACTGATGGTTGCAAACCCTCGCAGCTGTACAGGCCTCATGACTTTCATTAATGATCTGAAGAAGGGTGGCCTCTATGTGCTTGGACATGTAAAGCTGGGTTTGCTGGGTAAGTAATGTGGAGACTGGAGCCAGATTTAGTAGGTTATTGAGTACTTTAGGTCTTACGGGGGATAGTTCCGACTTAGTAGCATAGTCTTTGACAAGAATATCTGCTATTCATGGGCCTAAATGAGTTGTAATGAATTCTGATATTTTACATTGAGAGAGAAATGTGTTAAAACAGAAGTTTTGCTAATGGAAGTCTGACATATTGCATATAACTGTGTCTGTGTGATTCTACAGATGAGTTGCCCTCTGATCCTTTGCAGTGTCGATATGACTCCTGGCTATGTTTAGTAGATCATCTGAAAATCAAGGCATTTGTCAACCTAACCCTGGCCGACTCTGTCCGACACGGAGTTCAGAATTTGCTTTTCATCTCCGGCTTTGGTAGGCAAGTTCATCTTACCGCTGTGAGATTAGATCCACTTTGCTATACAATACATAACTAGAACAGTAGTTATGTTGACACATTTTCATCATTGAGAGTTCTTATCGAAAGCACAGTTCATGCATATCTTTGCTTGTAGGTGGAATGAGGCCCAACACCCTTGTCTTGGGTTTCTATGATGACTGCACTCCTCAAGACCACCTCCAAGGTCATATTCTTCTGTCTACAGGCCATAGCTTTGATACAGTTTGCTCAACCAAAGACCCTGGAGAGCAACGCTCTCCCTTCTTTCCCAGTTTGCGGGGTGCTGAGGAGCCCAAAGACCTCCAGGAGGATGAATATGTGTCAGTGATTACAGATACCGTAAAAATGGGAAAGAATGTAACTCTTGCTCGGTACTTCGACCAGTTCAACAGGGACCAAGTCCTAGGGTCAGGAAGAAAGAATAGAGGTGTGACGGGGCCATTCATTGATGTGTGGCCTATGAATCTCCTTCAGCCAGACAGCCACGGTTATGTCGGCATCTGCTCATTGTTCCTCCTCCAGCTGGCTTGTGTGCTTCATGATTCCCGTGCCTGGAACCAAGCAAAACTCCGTCTCTTCCTGTGTGTGGAGGCTGGCTACAGTCTGCAAGAGAAGGAGGAAGCGAAGCTCCAGGGTATGCTTAGAGACCTAAGGATCTCAGCTCAGGTGCAGATGGTGGCTTGGGACCAGGTGGTGGCATTGCACTGGCAGAGACAAAGAGAATGGGTCGGAGAAAATCTAGCAGAGTCTGAACACAGTGAGGAAGATGCGAAGGAACGCTGGCTCCAGAAATATCCCAATAATGCCTCTCAGCTGACAGATGAGTATATCTGTGCTGTCAACGATCTGATTTGCCGCCATGGTACCCCTCAGCCAGCTGTGCGTTTCCTGTATTTGCCACACCCGCCAGCAGACAGAAGCCGTTACCGTGCCTACTTGCATCAGGTGGACCTGTTGAGTCGAAACCTTGGACCGACGTTGCTCGTTCACGGGGTCACTCCCGTGGTTACAACTGACATCTAGAATTTTACTAACTTTAATCAGCTAGCAGAATCGAGTGGTGTTCATGGATGGAGTGGTGCCTGTCGCCACTCATTTATTTACCTGATATTAAAGCCATCAACCAGAATATCACAAATGATACTGATACTGCAAACCTCAGTTTTATACTTGAGTCAAACTTGAATGCCCCCCCCCTCACTAATACACCAGGGAAAGTGAATTTTTTAGGCAGCTGAGTCATGAGCTAAAGTGACCTTTAAAAATAAAATTAAACTGCACTTTTTGTGACGAGAGGAGACTATTATTAGTCAGAGCCCAATTATATTTTGATATATCCTCATTTGCTAAAATATTGTTGCCACAACTGGGTGTGATCTTGAATATTGAGTGCTTCAGCTTTTTGCACAGATTCATAGAAAAATAAATGATTGTATTACCTGAATGGCCTGTTTGTAGTTAATAACTGTTTCCCACTTTTATTTTACAAAGTATTTTTTAAAATCCATGCATCTGTTTTGGTAATAGAGGCATGAGTCGCACCCGCGTGTTGCCTGTTGAGCCTGCAGAGGGCAGTATTGGCCCAGGATAATGGCTACAGCGATCATAGCTATGTGATCGCCGATACATTTACAGGCCTCTTAGTGTACTGAAATAAGAGTGCCATTAATTTGAATATGTACCTCAGGCACAATAAGCTAATATGTACTGATCTGCTCATTCAGGACAGACTCACCACATGGTTGGCGGGTTTATGACCGGCTCTTTTGCCAAAATAAAAGTTACCAGAGAAACGACTGAAAACTGTTTTTAGAATTTACAGAATTTCCATCTGAGTCACAAATATGGACCAAGTCAGTCTGACTAAACTATTAATACGATCATGTTTATTCCTCATATACTGAATATATTCAGAGATTCAGCGCAGCTTCCAAAATCTGAGTCAGATATTTTCATAATTAGATTCTTTTGGATGTGACTTCTAGATCGATGGTGTACAGTGAACCTCATCAAACATGTAAGTCCAGCGAAGGAGCATCATAGTTCAGTTCTGCTCTGCTTTCGGTTACTGAGGGAGCCTAAACTGTATCAAGAACTCTTTGTGGAGAGCGTCAGGGCAGCGTGGCAGAGGCTGGGTCATGCAACACAGCATCGATCCAGGGCACACAAGTAAATAAACAGATGGTTTAGAGAAAAAGAAACAGCGTGCTGGTGCTTAACCACCTTAAGATGCTGTGGTGAGACCTGAGGGAGGCTGTAAAATTAAGATATCCCAGAATATAAATCGTTGTGCATGCCTTAGTAGCTCCAGGAAGCTTCACTTACCTTTTCCAACCTGAACTTTGAGTAGTTACTGAACATGAGCAATAAAGATCTGATGGTTTTATTCAGTTTGTGTTGTTGGTAATCTTTGAGATTTGAACTTTTATCAGTTCAGAGTTTTAAAGTGTTCACAAACCTTTCATTCAGCTTTGTCAATAAATTGTGTGCAGATGTTGGTGTTTTTGTACCACAAATAAGCACATGGTGTGGTTTGCCATTTTAAAGCGAGGTAATCTTACCTGTTGCATTAAAAATACCAATTAAAATACAGTGAAGATTTTCTGAATGACGCTGTTTGGCACGTGTGCGATGCAGGTGGTGAGGCCGTGCATGCTGAAGAAGAGCCAGTGGCATGTCACATTCAGAGAAAACAAAACACACCTACACATTACTGTCAAGCAGTGTGTGGGAGGGAATGTGTTTGCATATGGAGGCAGATCCAAGGACGCCAATGCACATTTTTTTCCTCCATGTTTTTAATGAGTAAATTTATGTAGAAGTCACAAAGAAGCACAAAGTGCACCAGCAAATGGAGACTCCTGTGATTTGACGGTGTGGGTGCATATCGTGTCGGGTCCGGCTTTTATATTTAAGGTTTTAAGTTGAAGGTTGGTGCTCACTTTGAGGAGGTTCAGAGAAGGAAACACTTCCAGGCTGTGTTACTTTTTAAATGTTTGGTGTTTCCAGCATCATAAATGTCCCTAAACACATTTCCATTATCCTTGACACACCAGTGGACCTATTGCTATCCAAAATATTTAAAATTTATACAAGTAGACAAATTAATTATAGGAAATATTTTTATAATTTAAATATATGACTGGAGTTATAAAGTGACCCCACTTGGTCGTACTATCTGTCATCATTAGTAAGAGGAGAGGAGCAGAACAGCAGTGTAGAACAAAGTGTAGCCTGTTGATGAATGTCAATGGCAACTGTGTTTAGATTGGGATGGCATAATACGTACAGCGCAGAATTATAAAAGTAACTGCACTGGAATTAAAAGGGAAAATAGAGAAACTGCATGAACTCAGGCTCTACAGGCCTCAGTTAGCATGTGAGATGTTAAAGTTCATCACAGTACAATTAGAAAAAGACTGAACAAGTCTGGTTTGTTTGGAAGAAGAAAGCCTCTCTTCTCTAAAAGAACATAGCAGTGTGGCTTAGGTTTGCAAAACATCTGGAACAATGTCCTTTCCACAAACGAGATGCAAAGAAGTTTGACCACAATGCACAGCACCACATTTGGTGAAAACCAAACACAGCATACCAGCTGTGTGCGGTGATGATTTAAACTTATTTTGCAGCCACAGGACCCGGCACCTTACAGTCATTGAGCTGACCATTATGCAACAGGACAATGATCCCAAGCACAGCAGTAAATCTACAACAGAATGACTGAAAAAGAAAAGAATCAAGGTGTTGCAATGGCACGGTCAAAGTCCAGTGCTCAACCCGATTGAAATGCTGCGGTGAGACACTGAGGGAGCTGAGTATAAACAAAAGCCCACAAACCTCAATGAAGTGACGCTGTAAAGAAAAGTGGGCCGAAATTCCCCCACGACAATGTGAGAGACGGATGAAGTCATTCAGAAAACAATTACAGGTTATTGCTGCTCCTGAATTGCGGGGTGTACTTAATCCTTCCACAGGACTCCACAGATATTATTTTTCCTATGACTATATCTGTTCTTGTCCCTCATAACAACACTGATTAAGGGGAATAATAAAACGCTAAGCAAAACTGGTCCCTTTTTCCTGTGTATAAAATTTCTAACTAATCAGGCATCCTTGATGCATGACTCAGTTTCTTTAGCACACTGTACTCAAGATTTCTCTTGGTGCTTCACTTGAAAAAATGACTTGTAATCTAAAAATGAATCTTTTAGTGGGCTGACTTGTGAAACCAAAGTGGAAATGACCACTGCTCTAGACTTAAGCCACACTTAGTATTGAAAAAACCTCTTTCCTGAATTGCAGGCAATATTTTACAATAAATAATCACACTCTCAGTCACTACTTTACCACCCACTAATGTCTGAATGATTGAGAGTATGCATTAAGACCCCAGATCTCTACGGAAAGTAACATTAATGACCAGGTGGAAGCAGGTAAAGGCAAAATTATAATAGTTTGAAAATATCGTAGGATCACAGCATCAAGCATGAGAAATAAGAGCCGCAGAGTGCTGCTCAAAAGGAAAATAAAAAAGGCTCCTAACCTGAGAGTTATGAACTGAATAGTTTATCAAAAACTAACTTAGCTGCTTACCCCAGACATCTATAAGTAGCATCCCCAAACCGAAATCTTTCCAAACCAGCAATCTCCTGCTGTCTGCGTGTAATTCCTGTCCCGGTCTCCAGGAACAGCGAATGAGATGAGCAGCCATGAAGAGTACAGCAGGTGTCTCGGAGCTAATTACAAGTAAGCCAGGTTAAATACGCACAGTCTAACTTTCCGCTTAGCTGCTCTTTTAAGCATGTGGTGTAATTGTAGGCACTGCTTGATTTGAGTGGGGCACCAGTCCAACAGGCTTTGGCAGTCAAGGGAGAGGACAGAGGAGGAGACAGCAAAAAGAGCAAGTGGAGGTCCCATTGCTGGGCATGGATTTAAACATATCAGCTAACACAGAGAAAACACTCAGAGGATTCGTCACAGCGAAGGAGAATAGGAGAAACTGCACCACCAAACAGCTGTGTGTCCTCCCAGAATCACCACTTTTGCTCTTTTAATTTTTCTGGCTAAAGAAATGTTGTTAAGCCATACACCTGATACCAGTCTTCATGGTTGTGGAGGGCCACAACAATAAGCTTCTAAAGGGATGAGATATTAAGATTATTGGCGCGGCCCTCCGCAACATTCCCAGCTTCTCATGTGGCTCCCTTGGTAAAGTGAATTTCCCACTCCTGATAAAATCTCATCAGCTCCCTGATTTAGTTCGGTGTGAAACTAAGTTGGCTGATTCAATTTGGCAGCGGCAGATTTAGTGATTGCGGGCATCAGCTATAATGCATCTCGTGACGAAAAGACGATGCCATCTGCTGCATACGTCACATTTGCTGCAGAGCTGCATATTTTTCGTATAAGTGTATCGACACCCGCCTACACCTCACTGACAAACCGCGTGTGGGAAGGAGCGTGTTCACAGACGGAGGCAGCCTGAGCTTTAAACACTATAAGGAGAGACCACGTTCACAGTCATAAAAGTAACTTGGAGTGTTCAACTATTTTGGACTGGATACAACGTGCAACAGTCCTACGCGCCTCCTACACGGAGGAAGGTTTTGTTTTGATCACAAACAAACATGCCCATATTTCTCCTGCAGCACTGGGGACTGGTTTGAGGGGGTTTCCTTAATGCTCACAGGTTGAATCACTTTCAACTGACCAGCAGCTGTAGAATGGAGAATTGGTATATGAAAAATATAAAGAACTGTCAGTAATAGAAGTAATTTTAAAAAAAACAACTATCTGTCTTGTCTGAGAGTTTGACAGTTTGAGAGCAGGGAATGGATTAACGTTTAGATTTGTGATGTTTCGAATGATTTCTGGACCCAAATGCAGATTCATGGCACGGAGTTAAAAAGCAAAACCTTTATTAAGGCGAGGCAGGTAGTCCAAATGCAGGCAAAAACAAAAAAGGGTACAAAAGGAGTCTAAATGAAAAACAGGAATCATGGGGGACTGTCCAGGAGGCCAGTGGCCAGACTAACCAATTCGGGGGGGCTAGTGGTGGAGACAAAGCCTCTCAGGAGGCTTGATGGCGGCCAGCCTTGAGGGAGTCCAATGCTAAGGGGCCCAAAGTGTGCCAAAACAATATCCTCTATCGCCAAGGCATTTTCACTCACTGGATATTTTCTCTTTTTGGACCATTTTCTGTAAACCCCAGAGATGGCTGTGTGGAGAAAATCCCAGCAGATCAGCAGTTTCTGAAATACTCAGAGCATCAGTCTAGAAGCAACTGCCGTGCCACATTCAAAATCATTAATACCACCTTTCTTCCCCATTCAGATTCTCAGTTTGAACGTCAGCAGGTCGGCTTTACCGCGTCTGCACGACTAAATGCACTGAGTTGCTGCCGCGTGATTGGCTGATTAGATATTTGTGTTAGCAAGCAGTTGAACTGGTGTACCTAATGAAGTGGCAGTGGGTGTAATTCGCCCACATACAGGGCATATAAGCAGTACTCGGTACTCTTTAAACAACCAAGCTTGTGTGCCTCCATTAAGCTCACGGCTGGATGGTGTTTGTGTTTTCATTGTTACTGTCCTTAAATCCCCACTAGAATAAACAATAAATCACTAGAATAAACAATAAATCACTAATGTCACTAATGTCATTAAGCATAATTGCGGTATCAAGCCTTTTCTGAATTTCCTTTTCTGTCAGCTTGTCTGTAGTCTTGTCATTATTGTCCGTAAGTTCTGATTAACTGTCAGCTGCATTTTCTTAAAGTATAAGGACCGGTGAAGCGAAAAATCGAGTGGGAGCTGGCAGCGCAGTGCTGCCAATACATGTAAGCTAATGTAAAATTATCCCACATCATCTGCCTCTACTCCCTGGATCTGTACTAGTGACGTAGTTCGAACTGCTGTTACTGTGGAAATAGCACCACTTCATGTGAGAGTGGGAGGACTGGGAGGATATGTCGACAGATTAATCCTGTGGAAATGTACGCTTCTTTCTCCTCCTGCTTCCACAGCCCTGATAGCTCTACTTCAGGTAGAGATTTTACCATAAACTTTCCACTTGCCGCTCTCTTGATAAGACATTCTTAATCTTAAGAGTTCCACTTCCTGGTTAAATAAAGGTTAATAAACAACATATTGTTTACATTGTGAACTTGGGAAGCCAGTTTTTATTTTTCCTGCAAATAGAAAGACGCCTTTGTAAGGGCTTGTTTTTGTTCTGTCGATTAGATAGAATGGCACATTTAAAATTTGGTCATGACCTAAAGCAAGAAGTGACTCATTTTAGATGCTTGTGCATCTCCATACTGCCCTAATTTGCACCATAATAGCACCTTGGGCACAATGTCAATCAAAAGCCTGATAGCTTTGGTGTATATTTGCCTTCTGTGTGTGCTTTCAACTTATTCATTGCTTTTATTTGATAACCATTTAATGCATTAGAGTGCTTTAAGCTTTGCACACAGGTGGCTAAACTGGGACACCTCGCTGAAACCGATGTAGCAAACTTTCCTTCATGAAGGTTATAATGTTCAGTTTTATTGTTAACTGCTCCATTTTCAGATTTAAATTTCTGGTACTGTTGAACTGTACCTAACTCCTTATAATAACAGTCCCACTTCTCTGTGCAATGCAGTGCAGTTTAAAAGCATCACAGCCTGTGGCCCCTAAATGCTGAAATAGACCGACATTGCTCAGTGCTTTTCAGGTCTTACGGAAGACATTTGAACATTTAACCAGACATTCATACAGCGCTTTATTCTATACATGTTAAAGCTTTTATCTACCTCTCATCCACAGCCAATTTATGACCAGTCAATGATCTAGTCTTTGGACTGTGGTAGGAAGCCAGACTATATGAGGAAAATCTGTCACAGGGAGGACACTGTAATGTCACACAGAGGTGCCCCAGCTGGCCAGAAGATTTGAATCATGAATCTTTTTGCTATGAGGTGGCAGTGCCAGCCTTCCCCAGGCTCGGCTACAGCTACTTTAACTCCGTGTGCTTGTAGGACCTCAAAAAGAGCTCCAGTGCCAGACGTCATTTCTTGACTTTCCTTTTGCAGGATGCCTTTAGACCATTTTTATGTAACTGAATATAATCACATGCTTATAGCAGTATTAAGTGCATGTAACTTGTGTGATCCTAAATGACTCACTGTTTGCCTTCAGCATGCTAGCCCCGTGATTTAGATGGTCATGCAGTTGCTGTCTCACTCCACCCCCTCGATAGCGGGGATGCCCTTGTTTTCATGGAGGCCTCGACAGCAACATGAACCGATGAGCTGATTTGCGTCAGTCTCACTCTTTCACCAAACAAGGGAACTGCTTATGTTGCATCATGATGTCTCATAATGTTTGCCAGCCATCAGCACTTTACATGGGTATTACTAATCCCAGTTCAGTGAAATATTAGGATGCCTGCGTCACTGACTGCGTAGCAGTGGATTAGTAGTTTTACGTTTTGAGGCTTTGTAACAGTTGCACTGGAAGCACTTTAATTATTCAGCTTATTCCATCCATCCATCCATCCATCCATCCATCCATCCATCCATCCATCCATCCATCCATCCATCCATCCATCCATCCATTCATCCATCCATCATTTTTTTCCCGTTTATCCAATTCAGAGTCACGGAGGGGCTGGAGCTGTCCCAGCTGTTGTAGGGCAAAAGGTGAGGTACACCCTGGGCAGGTCAGCGGCAGGACTATTAGTCATTCCATGTTTTTATTAAGTTAGGTAAATTTTACAAATCCTAAGAAGTCATGTTTTAGAGTGTCGATACGACACATTTTATTATCTCACGGTTCATTTGAGTGTGCACTCAGGAAAAGTTGCTGTTTTCACACAACACCTACAGCAGGTTTTTTTTTTTTTTTTTTTTATAAAATTTCACGACATCCTTTAAAATGTTTATACTGTATGTAATAAATGGAATTACTTCCACTGTACAGCCTGGGTAATGTCAAAATGAGCACTTTTCTCTCTACACAGCTTCTTTTTTACAAATATAAATCGATCTTCCATCTCTTTAGATTCACCATGCATGAACGTGTGAATGGAGGAGGCTGTGACTGGGGTCTAGGAGTCATCTTTGTTTTGGGCAGGTCGCACGTGTTTGGCATGCCCACTTTCTCACCTTTTCACTTCGCTCTGGCTCAGTCTAGTGCACAGCGCAACGCACCCGACACAAGTCAAATCTGCCCATTTCTTTCCGCCATCTGGTGCTCTGCTCCTTATATGGAAACTGTTTTTCTGTGTAAGCACAGACACATGATCTGTGGACCCAGATAATGGTGATCTGAATTATACAGGAAGTTACACTACAACCGTTTTGACTGGCTTTCAGTGAATACTGTTTGGTTTCAGTAAAAGTTTAGAAGTAAACTGTGAATGACTGTTATGAGCTCCTTTGGTTTTTATTTAATATCTTTACAGCAGGCTTGCACAATCATTTTACAGATCTTGAAATCGCTTTCTTGATTTTATTTGTAATAGAATTTTAGGCATTCAAAGATCACTGTCAATACAACACAATACGACATAACTTCCAGCTCACAGTACCTCTCTGAATGATCAGCATCGTGCATTAGATACAGTTTGCTAATTGGTGGGATTGTTGCACAAGCACAATAACCGTGAAACCGCAAGGAGTAGAGGTAGCGAAGGTAGACGGGTTTAAATACCTGAGGTCAACCATCCAAAGCAGCTGACAGTGCACAAGAGAGGTGAAGGAGAGAGCGAAGATAGGATGGAGTGGGTGGAGACAAGTCTCAAGGGTGATTTGTCACAGAAGGATAACAGCAAGAGTGAAAGGGGAGGTTTACAAGATGCTAGTGAGACCTGCTATGATGTATGTTTGGAGACGGTGGCACTAACAGAAGGACACGAGGCTCAGCTTGAGGTGGCAGAGCTCAAGATCAATGGACAGGATTAAAAACAAGTACATCAGAGGGACAGCTCAGGTTGAGCAGTTTGGAGACAAAGTTAAAAAGTTGCCAGGCAGAAGGAAAAGAGGAAGACCACGGAGAAGATTCGTGGATGTAGGTAAGAAGGACATGCAGAGAGTTGGTGTGACAGAGGTGGGTGGTAGGGACAGGGCGAGATGCAGGTAGATGATCTGCTGTGGTGACCCATAAAGGGAGCAGCCAGAAGAAGAAGATAAGCTGTGCAAACACAATGCACTATATGCAATATAGTCTGGATGGATAAATGCAAGATATAATTTTTGATTGTATTTTACCTGCCACAGTACATGCATGTACAATCACAGGACCCTTTTGGCTGAAATTGTATCGTGGACGGAATATGGGGGGAGGGCTGCACGGTGGCTTTGTGGTTAGCAATTTAAACCCAGCCAGTCAAACAGGTCTCTCTGTGTGGAAAGACTGGTCGCACTTGTCTCCCTCTGTCTATGCAGCCCTCCTTCAGCTGCTTCTGTTTCCAGAGGTGAAGGCCAGCTGGAGACTCCAAACTGCCTGCAGGTGTGAGTGTAAACAGGCTGTCTGTCCTGTCTTTGTGTTGAGGTTAGCTGGGATATGCTCCAGCCTCTTACAGCTCTAAACATGACAAGTGGGTTTGCGGAATTATACATGGAGATGTTAAGAATAGGATGAGATATAGCTTCACATAAGGAAGTTAAATTAGTTCAATGAAACATCATCAGTTATTGATATCACAGAGAGAAGCAAGCTATAGAAGAATAATTGATGAGCATCACTGAATTAACTGCCAATACATAAATTTGAGCAAAAGGTCATCCACATGCTCTGATCCCATAAATGAACAAAGTGTAGCTAACAATAAATACTGGGAAATGTATTTAAACATGCAGCCTGCTCTGTTTTCAGATTTCAGTATTAATCATGAACTATTTGATACACCCACAGAGGTAGCTAACACAAAAGGCTTCTGATATGTCACCGAGTCACACTAAGAAGAATGTGGGAAAAACCACTAAGTGACTTTCCCCCCCTGACTCTAGATAAGTGAGCACACACCACTTTGTGACAATAAGAGCAAATAATGCCTGCTACACCAGCTACTCCACTGGCACACATTTCAGTCTTGGCAGTGCCCTGCATAGGCAGCATGTGACACCTAACTGCAAATATAGAACAGGAGGAAATGATATCACAAAGCAAGCATCAACACAACTACAAAATGTGTTAATTGTAAGGATTAACAACTCAAATTTTATTCAGTAAAGGAAAGGTGAAGTGTAAACATGAATGTTGGTAGCAACCACTAAACCCTGGGAGCAAAAGATTCCCGGTCACGGATTGGACCTCCAGAACTTCCTTAATTGTTTGCAGCGTAGATTCAGCAAGGTGCTGGAAACATTCCTCCGAGATTTCGGTCCATATTGACATGAGCGCAACTCACAGCTGCTGCAGATTTGTTGGCTGCACATCCATGATGTGAATCTCATCTTCCACCAGATCCCAAAGGTGCTGGATTGGATTGGATTGTCAAGTTCAGGAAACCAGTTCGAGATGGTGTGGGATTTGTGACATGGTGCGTTATCCTGATGGAAGCGGCCATCAGAAGGTGGGTAAACTGGGGTCAGAAAGGGCTGGACATGACCAGCAACAACACTTGGGTAGGCTGTGGTGTTTAAAAGATGCTTGTGGCACTAAGGAGCCACAAGGGGGCCAAAGAAAATACCACCCACACCATTACACCACCAGCAGCAGCCTGAATCATTAATATAAGGCAGGATGGATCCATGCTTTCATGTTGTTTATGCCAAATTCTGAATGGTCATCCTACACTTAATCTGAATGTCGCAGCAGAAATCAAGACTCATCAGATCAGGCAACAGTTTTCCGGTCTTCTGTTGTGTGAGTTGTAGCCTCAGTTTCCTGTTCTCTTACCTGACAGGAGTGGCACCCAGTGTGGTCTTCTGCTGCTGCAGCCCATCTGTTTCACTGAGAGATGCTCTTCTTCAGTTACTGTTGCCTTCCTGTCAGCTCGAAGCAGTCTGGCCATTCTCCTCTTACCTCTGGCAACAAGGCATTTTCACCTAGAGAACTGCCGCTCACTGGATATTTTCTCTCTTTTTTAGTCCATTCTCAGTAAAGGCTGGGTCTAGAGATGGTTGTGTGGAGAAAATCCCAGCAGATCAGCAGTTTCTGAAATACTCAGACCAGCCCATCTGGCACCAACAACCATGCTACGTTCAAAGTCACTTACATCACCTTTCTTACCCATTCTGATCCTCAGTTTGAACTTCAGCTGGTTGTCTTTACTGTGTCTGCATGCCTAAATGCACTGAGTTGCTGTCATGTGATTGGGTGATCAGATATTTATGCTAACAAGCAGTTGAATGGGTGTACCTAATGAAGTGGCAGTGAGTGTAATTCACCCACATACTTGCCATATTAGCAATACCCAGTACTCTTTAAACAACCAAGCTAGTGTCTCCATTAATCTGAAGCCTGTGTGATATTTGTGCTTTCATTACTACTGTTCTCACATATCCAGCAGAATCAAGGCAGAGTCGCATACCTGAGATATTTGTGTTAGGGAGTAGTTAAACAGGTTTAACTAGTAAAGTGGCTAATATAATATATTGTCGCTTGGAATTGTTATTATTATTATTTTATTTTATTTTATTTTATTTTTTCCCTATGACTCAGTACCATTTTAAGTCCATGATGGCTCCAAAAATAATTCTGATAATGAAACCAAAATAACGCCAGTCAGAAAAAACTACATTCAGCCACAAGGGGGACAGGTAGTCCTGCGGAGAGAGTATGGCTCCCCACAGAGCCCTGACCTCAACGTCATCCCGTCATTATGTGAAGAAACAGAGGTGAAGAGACCTGCGTGTATGCCTACCTGGTGGTATGCAGCCCTGAGAGAAAGGGTGGTCACACCAAAATATTAATTTTTTTGGTGTATTTTTATTTATTTATTTATGTATGTATTTTTATTAGAATGCATTACTCGAATTGCATTACTAGTCTGTAAAGAGAAAACACGTCTTTATTTTTGAATGCATCATCATCAGATGATTTTGCACGGATCTGTGTTGCGACATATCTTAAAAGCGGTATCAGCGATATGTTTCCACTTTTTTATGTAAGGGTGACTATAAATTAGATAACAGCCACGATCAATGAGACTTTGGGTTATATCACATTTTGAGGAGAGTCAAGGAACTTTTCTGCTTAGGCGAATGACTGCGCAGTTCACCCGCATTGGTCATACACACACTTGTATAACCGTTTAGATAACAGTCGGCCGCTCTGAGCCGCTGTGAGCCAACCATCGCCACTGCTTCATTCACCGGCAGCTGCGACGTAGTGATTTGCTCTCGCTTCTCTCACGCCGGCTCAAGCCGTGGTTTTCCACGTGAAAGCGGTGACACACTTATATAAAAGGAGTGGCACAAAAGGGAACCAATCACGGTGCGGAGCGGCAGTTACAGCTCCCGCCCCTGCGGGGGCGGCCGGAGCTGATTCACTGTGAGCGCTGTGACGTAGGGACGGACAGATTCGTGGGCCAATGAGCGAAGGAGCAGGAGGAGGCTTTCGAAATGAGGTCACTGCAAGCGTTGGAGATCCAGGGCACAGTCCCGGTGTGAGTGGAAATCAGAACGGGGGGAGAGTACCGCTGTCAGACAGACCGTCTATACCCGCTCATCATCGCAGCAGGGATCCAGCCATAAAACTATACCAGCAACGAGACTTTATTGCACCGAGACACCCGGATCTAAAGACGATCAGCCTTCTGTCAGGTTTGTGGGAGTTTTTATTGTGTCCGTAAGACGTAGCGTCGCTTCTCCAGAGGTGTAGGATGTTATTAACCGGCTGTGCTCTAAATGTGTAAAATGCTCTCCTGTGGGATCGTGAGAGGTGAAAGCTTAGTAACTGTGTACTACTGTGAGGGTCAGTCTTGGTCAGGAGACTCCAACGGGACACCGGCTGTGCCCGCATGCCCACACGAGTCCATCCGTGAGGGAAGAGACTTACCGCACTTTAAGGTGAAATACCACCTGCAGAGGACCTTTACATAAGCAGAGTGAATGCATTATTGATAGTTCAAAGCGATGGAGGACGCATAGAGCAGCGGTGACAGAGTTACCGTGGCAGAGTCACTGTAGACGCGCTTCGTGGTGTCGCTGACACATGAAAACTCCTACCGCCTTACATAAAGAGGCTACTGCAGCAGCAGCACATGTCACAAGTTCACACGCAGTTACTATTAGACAACCTCTGGGCTGTGAGCCGCGCGTTTTCTGAATAGGCTGAGTCAGACTATTTGCCTTTGCCATAGGGAGACAGTCCTTATATAAAAGCATTCATTCATCATGAGCTGCTGCGTGTGTTGCTGAGATGCTGCGACTGCTTATACCCAACTACCTTAATACGAACTGTCATAATATCTACTCACAGCATGTTTTATGTTTTTACTGCTGCAGTATTATTATTATTATTAGCAGTTACAAGGAATAACAAAGTAAATGATGTTTTTTTTTTAATTTTCCTAAAAAAGGATAAGGACAAGACAAATGCAGCATTCCCATTCATCTGCATGTAGCATGCAAATGTGGAGCTTATTTAATGGGAGTGTGTGAAAGGCATAATGTGCCTGTATTGCCCTTTGTGACTGAGGAGGGAGGAGAAGGAATGACTGACGCACAGAGGGCTTGGTGGAGAAGTCATGTGTGCTGTTTTGTCTTTTGTTTGTTGCATTAAGGAAGGGTTGCCTTGGCACAAAACTCCCTGTCCACAAAAGCAGTGAAGGACAAGGAGATGAATTTGCAAATTCCTTTTTTTTTTTTTTTTTTTTAACCATTTGTCATTCAAAGTTTATTCGGATGACAAATGGTTAAAAATGGTTAAAAGCAGTTAAAGGCGACTGGATTTTAAAGCACACTGTAGTATAGGACAGTACAGCAAGTGTGTGGTTTCCCTAAAAAAAACATATCACTGTTATCTCACTGGGAAAGGTGCCAAAGCACACATGCAGCACTTTTGTGGATGCAGTCCCACTGGAGTTTTCTGCCTGAACTCTATTGGTCTAGAACAAAGAAAACCTTAGGTGGTCTCTGCAGGCGCCATATACTGTGTATGTGTCTGTGTGTATATGTGTGTGTTTGCGCACTGTGTCTGACTTATTGCACCTTTTTGCGATGTCATTCATGACAGATGTAGGTCAGCGAATTAAGAAATAATCCCACAGAGCAGCCCCAGTCGTGTCTGCACGTGAATGAAGTCACAGCGCTTGTTTTGCACACTTTATTTTTCCATACATGCAAGAATTGAGATATGGCTCTGGGGGTAGTGTTGAAGTAGAAGTGGAAAATGTGTGCAGCACTCACACGCCACATACACACTGGTGGTCAGATTTCCAAAATACCCACACATTAAATCCCTTTATAGACTCTGCTGATGTTTTAGTACTTAGCAGTAATTTAGAAATGAGGGTTTTCTGTCTTCTTCTGCTAATTTAAATAGCAAAGACATGCAGTCATATTTTGAAGACCTCAGACCTTCTGAAGGGGGGGGGGGGGGGGGTGCCCCAAAAGGTTTTAAAA
>JAVDPK010000858.1:1368139-1385456 GCA_034780415.1 Cichlasoma orientale | reverse complement strand
ATACATACATAAAATGTTATCTTTAAATTGATCATAATTCAACAAAGAATAAACTTGCACTCTAATTACTAAATATTTTCTCCGCATATTTCTATAGAATTCTCTAGCATTAGCAATACTACCTTTGTTTAAATTTCCGCATATATACGCTGAGTTATATTCAAATGGGAAAATGATGGGGAAATTGTCTGGCTTACTCGCTCTAATTTATTATTGCATACTATTTGTGAGGTTTTATTACTTATTCTGTCCTAATTTCCACGTTGGTCTTCCTCGGAGCACTTTGAGCTGCACTAACCGCTGTTAGAGGTGCTGGAAAATAAAGAGTGAATGACTGATTACCTGCAGCCTGTACTGAGCTGTGTGTGAGCATCAACCACCTGCTGAAATGTCACAGTAAAAACAAAAGCTATGTAACCAGTTACATAGTAACTAACTAATTATATAGTAACTAGTAGTTACTATGTAACTACAAATTTAAACCTGTGTTGTCCATTTCAAATACTGTGTCTGTGGAAATTAACTGACGACACTTTTGATGTACTTGTACATGAGGTTTTTGATTTTTTTGTTATTTCTAGTAGACTTTATAAAGAACCTTATCTTGCATTTATCCAACCAGGCTGTATTGCCTTTTCTGGGATTGTGCTTGCACAGCTTTTCTTCTTCTTTTTCTTACTTCAGCTGCTCTTTTTAGGGATCCCCACAGCGGATCATCTGCCTCCATCTCACCCTATCCCTTGCAACCTTCTATATCACACCAACGTGCTCCATTTTCGTGCTTCAAGCGTGTGCTGTGGCGTTTACAGAAAGTGGCACACAGACTTAGTGCTACTTTGCCTGCTAGCCTGCTTTCAAAAACACTTTAAGTTTCACACACTAATACGTGTTCAAACTGTCCGATCTAAAACCAGCTGTGGGTGCTGGAGTCTATATTTGGTAGAATTAGAGACCCACCTGTGCTTGGAGAGGCTATTTGTAAAGGTGATTTCTATTCTTGGCCAGGTAAGCCTGTTATACATAGTAAGCTGTGTTGTAGTGAGTCATTGTCTGCAAGGGCTGTTGATTTTATTGCATTAGTGCAGTGTTAAGCTTGTCGGTTAACACCTTGGATCACACACTTACAGTAGTATATGTCAGGGTGTGCAGAATTAGGGCCCTAACATAAGATGCAGAAGGCAGACTGAATGAAGAAAAAGAGCTGTTTTATTAAACTGATGGAGAAAAGGGGGTAATCAGGGAAGTGGAAGGGTAACAAGACACAGATTAATCAAATCTAGACAATACGACAAAGAGGGAAGTGAAACTAAAAGCAGGACATGAGAAACCATTATCAACACACAACAGGAAATAACCCAAAACAAAACTACTAAACACGGAGACTTAAACTCTCACTGATACATGAGGCAGGAATAACAAAGCCGCAATAGAAACTAAAGAGTAAACTGAAAACTCATCAGCAAGTCAACATGCGTTAAAACTCAGTGTGGCCAGAACTGAGGCTCGCAGTGCTAGAAAATGAAACGACAGGACCCGAAATACAAATCAATATAAAAATCTAAACTTCATATACAGGAACAACAAGATTACCAAAACAGTAACTCAGATTTGAGTTCAAAACCAGGGGCCGGACTAATTCTGCTTTGTTTCCACCGGCCACACCTGATGTCTTTTAAAGGGACTGACAGGAAGTAATAAAATCGATTCTGTGAAATTTGACAAAAATAAGTCAAGATCAGCTTGGCAGCTTTTTTGAGAATTTTCTAAATTTTCATCTTTCTCAGGAGAAAACTCTATATGTTACGGTGATGATATTATCATGACATGCAAAGGACCAAGCAGCCGAGGACGTACGGTACAAATTTTCAAAATGTGGGTTTTATTTACTTTTATTTACCCCAAAAGACACAAATAATATAATTATTTGAATAGGCTCTTTTTTTTTTAAGAAAATAGAAAAAAAATTATTAATGCAGCTCTGATAATTCAGTGACAACATGATGTAAACTAAATGTGGGCACCATCAGAAAACAAATGCACCAAATCAATGAGTCTAGTTCCTGGACAAGTTCAGCGACTGCAAAATGAACTGAAATGTGAGAATGAGACGGGCGCATGAAGCTTTCCATCTGTATCTGATTTATATGAATGTGGAGTTAAAATGGATAACACCAAATTATTTCAGCTGTGCAGTTGTGGATGCGACCGTCACATGACAACGAAGCACAGACAGGCTGAAGAAAGCAAAACTTTAAAACTTTAGATGCGGTATAAGCGCTGCCTCACAGGATTTGTGCTCTTATTAGTTACATGGTATTCTGTTGGGTAACGTGGACAGTCTAAAAGCACATATAAAATATAAAATGTATCCAGAAGAAGTCAGCATGAACTCTTTTCTAACCTTTCCTAGTTTAAGTATAATGGGAATTAAAATTAAATGGACTGAACTGGGATCAGGGGCAAGTATCTTCCTGACAGTTGTGTATATTTGTTTCGTTATTTGGTTACGAGTTTGTCTGTCCCACACAACCATATATCCAGTCATTCAAAGTAATGACAAACAAAAATGACCATAACTGATCTCCTTGCACTTAAAACACATACATCAGCACTCACAATGGCATCAAAAATGATGCAGACTTCCATCTACAATGTAACCTAAGCCGCCCCTCTCCTTCTTTCCTCCACAGTTCAAACTCCCAGAGTCCGTCTCCTCCGAGCAGTTCAAACGCCTTCAGCCTGATGAGCTCAGAGCAGGATAACCCTTCAACCAGCGGCTGCAGGTAAGCGCACCACCCATTGCTGTGTAAGTGAAGACGTTCACTTCGCTGGACATTTTCACTCTTCGGGTCACGAGTACGCCTTACATTCAGCTATCGTGTCCGTCGTTGAATCTTTTTTTTTTAGGGACCGTTTTCCTTGTTCCAGTATCTGACTTGCCGCTGTGCATGTGTGTGATTGTGCAACTTGCAGTAGTGAGGAGTCCGCCAAAGCCAAGACCCAGAAGGAAGTGATTAAAACTCTGAAAGAGCTGAAGCTTCACTTGCCTGCTGACAAGAGACACAATAAAAAGTCAACTACACTGAACACCCTCAAGTACGCACTTCGCTGTGTGAAGCAGGTGGAAGGTGAGTACTGCCTGAAAGCATCGCCGTTTCTCTCTTGCAAACCCTAAAAAAAATGTTCTGTGTCTGCGGTCTGCTGCTTCTGGCTACTTTCTTATTTGAACACGTGAATAAATGTTTGCATTGAGTCCTCTTGCTTCTTCTGTGCAATTTACGAAGGCCAGAGCAAAAACTGCCTACGTAAACGTTCCCCCGGCAGTTTCAGGGGATTCTGTAAATGCTCACCTCACTGCTGCTGAAATGTTTGCAGATGTTAATGGGCGGGTAGATGTTTAGGTGTGGGACTCATTTCAGCATAACACCGAGACATTTTTACAGACAGGAACACAATTACATCATGTTTTTTTTTTTTGGAGCCCAAAGTTCATTGTTTTATTTTTTACATTTTCATCTATTCTGTGCTAATATTTTTGACCAATTTCTGACAAAAATCGCTGTATATTTTTTTTCTTTCAGCCAATGAAGAGTATTACCAGCTCCTGATGAACAATGACAGTCTGCCTTCAGGCCTGGATGTGTCTTCATACACAATAGAGGAGATAGACAGCATCACCTCTGAATATACCCTCAAAAACAATGTGAGGCACTGAAGCAGCTTGAGGGGAAAAAAAAAATGAAGTTCTGATTTTTGCTCTTAATTAATTGAGATCAAAAATGCAAAGCAAAAGTGTTGTTAAAAAACCCCCCTCTCCTCCCCGCTCAATTTTCCTACAATTTCATGTCTTCAACAGGATATTTTTGCAGTGGCAGTGTCTCTTATTACAGGAAGGATAGTCTACATTTCTGATCAGGCTGCCTCCATCCTCAACTGCAAAAGAGACGTGTTCAAAAACAGCAAGTTTGTGGAGTTTCTCACGCCGCAGGATGTCAGCGTCTTTTACAGCTTCACAACGCCTTACCGCCTGCCCTCCTGGAGCATGTGCACCGGAGCAGGTACAGCAATGACAGTAACCGTGCTTCTGAAGCTGATATTTTTATTGAAATGATCATAAATTTGTCTTTGCAATGGATGGCACCCTCTGCGCTAAGATCCTGGCTATAGAAAAAAAGACCACCAGAAGGGATTGACAATTACAGTATAGAAAAGAGAACAATTAAGTTCAAATGTGTTTATCAGAAAATGCACGTTTATATTTAGTTCAAAAGCCAAGTGATAGGGGGATGATGTCCTATATAAACCGGAGCAGAAGTCTGTGATGAAGAGGCTTAGAAGCACTTCATTCAGTTCACATTCACCTGATCTAACTTCTTCATGAACTGCGATGTTTTCCCCGTGATTGACTGAGCTGTCTCAGTTGTTAAAGCATAGTCAGGACATTACAATGGGTTACCAAATGGGGACGATTTTACAGGTTCACGGAAGAACAAAGTGTGCAAATATCCAAGACAGTGGACATACTGCCTTAAATCTTGTTTGCTCACACAGACCCTTTTTAGGGTGCAGAAGGTCTGGGGTTAAAATCCCAGATGAGCCCTCTGTGTCGGGAATGGCTCAGGAGTTGGTGGTAAATGTGGTGCTTGTAGCACAAAGTGCTCAATAAGACTAACCTGGAATTATTTTGGCTAGTGCCCCATGTAAAGAATATGCACGTTTAAATGTATTTGCATCTAAGTGCAGGGCTGGGCTTCCACATAATATTTATTCATGGAATTAATCAACCTTTGTACGCCTGCAGGAGACTGGACTCTCCCTGCCATTCGGCCAGATCGTGTTGCTTTTGAATTAAAACGTTTCTCTTCCCATTTCAGAGTCATCCCCGCCCGACTGCGTGCAGGAGAAGTCCTTTTTCTGCCGTATCAGGTGGGTGGCTGCTGGGTCAAACACCGTGTCGGGCCATCTGCTGCTCGTACCTGCTTTTAGTTCATATTCACGCTTTCATTCCACTCTAGATGCTTTTCAATGAGTTTGTGACGTCATGTGCGCAAAAGCTGTAATCAGATGCTTTTTCCAGGCCAACGTTATACATATACTGCAGAAAGACAGACAACAACACACTCAGCGTTTGTTAGGATGTTCCACAGGCTTCTATAGAACTTGTAAAAATCTTTTACTTATATATTTGAGTATGTGCCTGCTCTGCCATCACATCTGAGGTCTGAAACTCCTAACAGAACAGCAGCGATTTAAACAATCGCTCCCAGTTACTGTACAGAGATGTGGCTGGAAAATGGCCACAGATCGCCCCCATGTGTTCAAAATCAAAAATCCAAAATGGATTAAGCTTGTGGGTATTTGTGCATACTTGAATCATGTTTTGCCTTACTTGAACTGACCTACTTAAACTTTCTAATATCCAGCGGCGGTAAGGAGTGCAAGGGTGACCTGCAGTACTATCCATTCCGCATGACGCCTTACCTGATGAAGGTCCAGGACACAGTGCATACTGAAGACCAGTTCTGCTGCCTCCTCCTGGCTGAGAAGGTTCACTCTGGTTATGATGGTAAGAACCTTGATGGGGGCTGGATCAGGTGACCCTGAACCCCTCCTTAGTTATGCTGCTATAAGGTCAGGCTGCTGGGGTCCTCCAGCCACTACTGCATGTCATTAAATCTATGTTTCGCCACACTCCCCAACCAGCTGCCCCTCCCTGAGTGTGGTTAAAAGGGGACTCTTCCTTCCCGCTGTCACCAAGTGCTTGCTCATAGGGGATCATCTGATTGTTGGGGTTGTCTCTCTTACATTGGGAGGTCTTTGCCTTACAATAGAAAGCATGCTGAGATGGTTGTTGCTGTGGTTTGGTATTGCACAGATAAAACAGAATTGAACCTGACTGCAGGATTTGGAGGTCACGTTATGAATCGGGGAGGAGGAAAATAACACAGAAAAGCGGACATTTTTTGTCACGTGTTACCAAAATCTAAACAGTTATTCCCCTGTTTTTATTTTCAATCCTTACAGCACCCAGAATTCCACCAGACAAGCGGATCTTCACCACCACTCACTCTCCAAGCTGTGTGTTCCAGGATGTGGATGAGAGGTGAGCGATGAATGCATTTACTGCAGAATTTAAAAAAAAATGCAAACATTCTGGCTGCTGACTAGCAGAGCTGATATGCGCTTCATTTCAGGGCAGTACCTCTTCTTGGGTACCTCCCCCAGGACCTGATTGGCACCCCAGTCCTCTGCCACCTGCATCCCAATGACCGCCCGATCATGCTGGCCATTCACAGAAAGAGTGAGCCCACACAACTGAACACAAGAAGCATCAACATCCTGTGCTCACGCAGGAAATCATCCCCTGTCTCAATCTGTTTTTCCTCTGCAGTCCTTCAGTACGCAGGCCAACCGTTTGACCACTCGTCCGTCCGGTTCTGTGCACGAAATGGAGAATACATCATCTTGGACACCAGCTGGTCCAGTTTTGTCAACCCTTGGAGCCGCAAGGTCTCCTTTGTTATTGGGAGACACAAAGTCCGCATGTAAGTATTTAATATCTAAAAGAAGTTGATACCTGCATCTAGATTCAACATTAGACTAATATTAGAATACATTTCACAAACCAAGGCTGCTTTGTTTACCTAATCTGATGTGTTTGTCTACCAGGGGCCCCGTCAATGAAGACATTTTCATGGCCCCAGCCTCAGGTGTCAGAGAGATGAAGACTATGGACTCTGATGTCCAGGAAATTACCGAGCAGATCCATCGGCTCCTGCTACAGGTGAGCACAAAATTATAGAAAAAAAATCATAAAATAAATCTTAGAAGCTCAAGGGAAAAAATGCAGTTGGTTATACGTGCAGATAAGCATAACAAGGTGGAAGAAAGAGCAACCTTGAGACCTTCAAGATCCAAAACGGCCTCGGGATCTAACGAGGAAAATGAGAGTGATTAATTTTAGGTGCAATATCATCTCTTCCCCTTGGCAGAATCTGTTTATCTCAGCATATTTAATCTCTTTCTTCTGTTTGTTTGTTTTTTTATTTAAATCATCAGCCGGTTCAAAACAGTGGCACCAGCGCCTATGGTCTACACAGTAATGACCACTTTCTGGACGTGGCCTCCTCTAATGAGAGCCTGAACTACAGCAGCAAGATGCATCAACCGGAAGAGGAAGTGAGGGGCAAAGCCAGACCTGTGAGTAAACCATAAATCACTATTTGCTACACACTGGCACCACAGTCACTGTTTGCCATTTTATTGTAGCATCCAAATTCTGTGTGTGAGTTTATCCTCCACATAATGCCCTCAAACGCCACACTGAAAACAAAAGTATGTGTGTGTGCACAGCTGACAGAGCAAACACAGTCCAAATACATGAGATCTTTATTTGCCATGCAGTGGGTCTGGGTAATCTTGTGCAGGATACTCTCCAGCAGTCCTCTGTAGGCTTGAGTGAGGAGGTGACTGCTCACTCCTGGCTTCCTGAGCAGCCTGGTGAAATAAAGCTGCTGCTGGGCCTCTGTGGCCGACGACACGTGAAGGCCAAGGAACTTGTAGCTGTCAGCTCTCTTCACCTCAGGCCCATTGATGTGGAGGCGGGACGTGTTTCCTTAAGTCTACAGTTATTTCACACGTTCTGTCTACATCGATGAGGTCATTCTCCTCTCAGCAGACAGTAATGTTTTTGACCAAGTCCCTGTATCCAGACTCGTCCCCACCCTTTATGAGGACCAGGATGGTCGTGTCATCAGCGTACTTGATGATGACAGTGTTGTCGTGGGTAGCGACACAGTTGTGGGTGTACAGGGTGAAGAGTTTAGGGCTGAGACAAAAGCCCTGTGGTGATCCTGTGCTGACAGTGAGTTCAGAGGAGACCCCGCCTCCCATCCTCACCCCCTGCGGTCTGTCCATCAGGGAGTCCAAATCTGGTTGCAGGTGGGAGTCGGGACCCCAAGATGGGACAGCTCTCCTGGTCTGATGGTATTAAAGACAGAACTATAATCCAGGAAAGGCATCCTGGCATGGGTTCTGCTGCTGTCCAGGTGTTGCAGGGACACGGTAACTTAACATGCATGTTAGGTTAACTGGCACTCGATGTGAGGGAGATGACGTGCACAGAATAAAGCAGTGTGTGCACGAATGGGTAAATGTGGCTTGTAATCTAAAGCGCTTTGAGCGGTCAGACTAGAAAGGAACACGTCGTGCTCACGTTCTCTTTGTTTCCAGCAATAAATTGAGGTTCAATCTCTTAATAGTTTTACTGCCAACTGTTGAATAATCAGATAACCGTAAAGTAAACTATGGACTTCATTATATAATGAACTATGCAGAAGTGAACAGGGAAGTGATTTAGGTCACTGTTACAGTTCAGCACAGTGTGTCCCTGTCCACGTGGTCCTGCTAGGGTCGGGTGAGATGGCACAAATTAGGCTAATTGTTTTTGATCATTCCACTTTAGCCTCAGAATTATTTAATATTTACTGAAATGAATGATTCAGTCTGAATATTGCTTTATTGTGTTTCTATTTAACAGCGAACCTTTCAGGAAATCTGTAAAGGAATTCATCTTCAGAAGAGAGAAGAGCATCAGGCGGCCAAGCCAGACGACAAGAAAAGCAATGCCAGTAAGTCCAGTCGATAATTATCTGCATATTGCTAAGTTGCAGGGCTAATTCTTGCAGTTTGTTCAGTCGCTGAGAAAATGTGATCATTTCTTCTTAAACTTGGACCCTAATGACTAACTTGTCTTCTGCAGAATCTGCACAGAAGAAGAGCCAAGCGGTGGTGCGACCCAAAAACTCAGCTGCTCCTGTTAACTGGAGGGAGGTGGGGTCAGCTATGGAGGAGAGCAGAGCTTCTTTCCAGGAGGAGCCGGCCTTCAACGATCAGACTGTCTACTCCTACCAGCAGATCAGCTGCCTGGACAGTGTTATCAGGTACAGAGATGAATCACTGGAAAAGCGCCAGCCGTTAGCATTGCTCATCCCATGTAGGGGTGATTTATATGTAGCCTACGTTATTCCTGTAACGTGTAATCGATACAAGAGGAAGTTCGGCTAGTTGTCTGAAACACAGCGAGGAATTAAACAGAGCCTTTTCCAATGAAATCTAACCTTAACAAAAACCTTAATGTTTCAGACTTTTGCAGATGACTAGCTGATGATGCCTGGTGATAAAATACTAATGGTGTGATTGATAAATTCCTGCAGGTACTTGGAGAGCTGTAATGTTCCCATCCCCATGAAGAGGAAATGCCAGTCTCTCTCTAACACCACATCCTCAAACTCAGATGAGGACAAACGGAAAGGACCCGACAGCATGCAGGTGTCTGCTGGTATGTGTGGCGCTACTTCAGATAATCTAAAATAAGATAATTCTTATCTTTTTTGACCTCTTATTCTTAAAGTTACGGCCTTATAAGGCATTCAAACTCTTCCCTTTTAAACTTCTCTGTCAGACTCTGCAATACAGCTTCGTTGTCAGTAGTTTCTGTTCTCTGTTCTCTTTGGCAGAACCATCCTTGTTGAAGGATCAGTCTGGTCTCTCTGCTTTGGAAGACAAAAAGTCCACTGATGCAGCCACAGCGGTAGTGGGCACTTCGCGGCCCCTACCTGTACCAAACAAACCAGAAAGCGTGGTGTCCATAACCAGCCAGTGTAGCTACAGTAGCACCATAGTGCATGTTGGGGACAAGAAACCTCAACCCGAGTCAGGTACAGTGACGTGAAAAAGTATTTGCCTCCGACCAGATTCCCTCTATTGTTGCATATTTATTATGCTGGAACGCTACAGGACAAAATGTGGTTAGACGTGAATCTCTCACACTGTTCAGCTCGTTTGTTTGTTTTTCTTTTTTTTTTTTAATTTAACGAACAAGGTACTAAAAAACACCCATTTGGAGATTGGTGACTTTAACGTACAACCAAGATGCACCAAATTAGTAGAAAACAAACTTCTTCTTTTTTTAAAAAGTCTTACCGTTGTGGATATTTTTAGTGCTCTTTACCTCTTTACCTAAAAATCTCATCCTCCCTTTAAAAGATCTGAAACTGCTCAGTGTGAGAAATATCCAATAATAGAAGAAATCAGAGGAAAATGGCTTCTCACAGCACTGTAAATGCAGTCTGTAAGTGTACACGCTAATGTCTATGTGGCTTTATATATATGTGTGTGTGTGTGTGTGTGTGTGGTTTATCAGCAGGTGCTTGGCAGCTAAAATCTTAGTTCAATTTTATTTATATAGCGCCAAATCACGTCGTCTCAAGGCGCTTTGTGTTGTAAAGTAAAACCCATACAATTATTACTGAGAAAACCCAACAGTCAGAATGACCCCCCCCCCCCAACACAGAAAAAAATAATAATAACTGCAAATGTGGTTCTCAGTCTATTTGAAAAACTTCACCTATAATGCTTTTTCTTACTTTCTATATAGATAGATACACGGATAGAGTTATTTCAGTTTCTTCTACTCTTGGTTCTTGATGTCAGTGAGAGGGCGATGATGTCTTTAATACGCTCGTCTCAGGTGCACAGAAGCTCCACCCACCTGCTCCTTAAACTTTTGGTTTACACGGGAGAGGCAATCAGAGGAAAACTGAATTAAAAGGGGAGGAGCTAAAACTGCTTTTTTGGGGGGTGGGGTGGATAAACTGAGGTCTGCACCAAAACCCAGTAGAAGTTAAATAAGGATTATTTGGAAATGTAAATCATGCAAAGCTATTCTACATGAAAAATAAAAACTGTACAGTTAGTGTCTAACTGTGCAGTTGCTTTACAGACTGTTGGGTTTGAAAGTGGTTCCTACTTGTGTGAGTCTTTGAAACCTTCTTCCTTTTACTGTAAAGGCATTTATTTTTTTTAATGTTGTCCAGTCTGATACTGGCTGCTGCAGTGTTTGCTCTACATCGCTTTCCTCTTTGTCACTGCTAATGACAAAACACTGAGTTGCATTAGAGCCCCACCTTTTGTTAACGTTCCTCTCTTGCTGTCGTTCATGCAGAGATCATAGGGGACCTACCGGGCACAGGGGAAGTGGCAGAATCCAGCCAGAACCTTGTGGCTCCTCCCTCTGCAGTTTCACCGCCCAGTCAGGAGAGAGAGTCCTACAAGAAACTGGGGCTGACCAAGCAGGTTCTGGCAGCGCATACGCAGAAGGAGGAGCAGGCCTTTCTGTATCGCTTCAGAGAGCTTCGCAGGCTCTCACCGCTCAAAGCGAGCTGCTCCCAGTACTTGGAGCGGCAGAAAGAACATATCGGCAGCAATGGTACAACTAAACACCAACACCGTACTGACACAGGAAGGATGATTCTGGCTCACTGTAATTTACGTCCATGCCTATATATAACTCTTTCAATCTCTATTTATATTTATGAGTCATTCTGTTAATTAAAGATCTTGGGAGATGATGACATGACTACAAAAGACTAATAGACAAGCTAGTTTTCAAACGAATCCCCAAATTAGTCGAGTTTATTTAGGAGAAAAATAAATGGGTGACAATAACCAAATTACTCTTATATTTATGTTTTTATTGCTATAGATTTTTCCCCAAACTGTTGGAATTTATGACAAAATGATAAATATAAGTTGACAAAGCGCATGAGAAAACTTTTTCCTGACAAATAATAACTTTTTTAAAATGAATAAATGAATAAATAATTTTTTTTCTTTCCATCTTGACTGTCCAGCTGCACCTGCTGCTCGACCCAAACAGGGCGGACTGTTTGCAGAGCCGACCACGCGGAGAGCCACACGCAATAGGAAAACCAAGCCAAAGCGCGCAAAGCAGGCGGATTCCTCAGACAGCACAGTGTCACAGCACAGACTGCAAGTGCTACGGCCTCCTCTTCTAAACTACAGCCTTAACCAGACGTCTTGGTCCCCCTCCGAAGCATCACAGTCTGCTTTTCCCGTGGCCTATCCCGCCGTCATGCCGGGCTACCCTCTCCAGGTTTACCCCAGAGCTGATTCCATAGCTCCACAGACAGATGCCCCTCCACAAGACTTTAGGGGCAACCAGGGTGCTCAACTCCCTCCCAGCTCCTCATCCATCCATTCTGCTCCCTACACCTCCCCAATGGTCACCCCCATTGTGGCTCTGGTTCTGCCCAATTACCTGTACCCAATAATGGGCCCTGGTCCTCCACCACAACAGCCAATGTACCAAGCAGAGACTGGGGTCTTCCCCACCCAAATACTGCCTTTTGGTCAGGCTGCCTTTTCATTCCCACCTTGCTTCAGCAGTCAGACTCAGCTCAACGCCCAGAGCAATATTACTCCTCAAGCAGGCAACTCAACTCCATCATTCTGTGTCCCTCCGTCCTCGGAAACCCCGAAGCCCTCTGCGGAAGCACAGTCTCGGTCCTCAACGCCACAGTCTGGAAGAGCTGAAGGCCAGGCGTCCCCTTGCTTGTTCCAGTCACGCTGCAGCTCACCCCTTAATCTGCTGGAGCTGGAGCTGAGTGTGGACAGGCAGGACAGTACGATGCTCTCCTCTGGAGGACAGGGGAATAATACGGCTGAGAGGGCGCAAGGAGCGAGTGCCAACCAGGCTAAGGAGAGGGAGCTGAATCAGGTAAACAAGGAAATAAAATTCTCCTGTCCATCCTTGTTAATCTGTCTGAATTAAACAGCCCACAGTGTTAACGAGCTTTAACACTGTGGGCTGTTTAAACCTCCCTTTACAGGCCATGGCATGTTCCCCCATGAAGTTCAAGTGATGCATCCCAATTTGTGGGATTTAATGGCATTTTATAACAGTGATTTATCCAAAAATTATTTATAAAAATAAACTGCTGTTGTTTTTGCTATTGTCTTGCTGTACCATGTGTAGAGTCAAGTCGCTCAAAACTCCTCAGATTAAATGTGGCCCAGGGTGTGTTAATCATGTTATTATTCCTTACACCCTTTAGCCATCTCTCAGTCTCCTTGGTCCACCAGGACCCTTGTATTTCGGGGGTACAGCCTGTGTCTGTGAGCATTTGTCTTGGGATAAAGTGTGCTCTAGGCTGAGGGCTTTCAGCAAAGAGGTAGGCGAATCATCGTAAAACCTCCACACTTTTCAAATCCCATTTCTTCCCAATTTCACGTCAACTGTTACAGTCACTGTTTTCCTTTCCATGACTTATGAGTGCAATTGTGGCCTGTTCAGTAGGCACTGCTTTTTAGCTAAAGCATAAGAATGAAAACCTTTTAAGAAGCATAATAAAACCTGGAAGCAAGTTAATAATGGGACAGTATTTTGTCATATGCACAGCCTTTGGAACTGTCTGCTTTTCTGCTGTAACTGGTTATAAAATGGGATCCGATATTTGCCTAATTGAGCAGTACAAACACCAAAACACTAACGATTCCAGTTTTCACTGTCTTCAATAAATATAGCCTTTAAACATTTGCAGTGCCAGAAGAAAAACAACCTAAAATGTTACATTGAACTGATCCGAAATGTTCTGGCAGCAGAAACCTCAAATGTTTCTGGTAGCTGTGGATCGACAAGCACTTTTTTTTCTTTTTTTGGCTAAGTTTTGGGCCTCTTCTTCCTAAGCTCAGCCATATTCACAAGATGTCAGAATTTAATTGCTTTCTTGAGGTCGTTCTCTGTGTCTCTGGGCTCTAACTGGACCACAAAAGCTAGATATTCTTCTCTTTATAGTCATTCTGCCAGAGGTTTATTTCCAGGCCCAAAATAACCCAAATCACGATGTTCCTTCTACCACACAGTGCACATGGTGTTGCATGTTCTTCCAAATGGTTTACCTTTGTGTTCTGCCACTGCACATACACTCTGATTTTTTTTTTTTTTTTTTTTTTGCATGCAGGACCTCCACAGCTATTGGACCCAATTTTATCATTAAACTGTGGAGGGGGTTTTTTTTTTTCTATATTCTTGGAAGTGCAGGGAAAGTGCAGGGAAAGTGCAAAAGTGGTTTGCGGCTATCTTCTGTTACACATAAGCTCATATTTTCCAAATGTACTGCGTTTCTAATTATAATATACATGGTGCCATTTATGAATTGAGTTTCATTCTTGGCATGAATTTGAGATCAGGATCGTGTATCTGATTTAAATCAGCTACACTGGTGTGTTACTGAGGACCTCAATAACATACCAGGTCGCTGAGACGGACAATTTTCACGATCAAGTAGAAACGTGCTCCCAGGTGAGTCTTTAACATCTGAGACGGGATGCAGAGAAACGGCTCCTGCGTGTGTTATAAAGCCGCAGCAGACGGAGGACATGCTTCAGTGTGAGGACGAGCGCCATGAAGTCAAGCTCCTCTGAAGTGGTGTTTCTTCAATATTTGTTTTTTGCAGACAAGCTCACATGGTGACTGTAACAACAGCGATGCCAACTCTTCATCCAGTGACATGCTGAACATTATCCTCCAAGAGGACTCCTTTTCAGGCACTGGCTCAGCCACCTCAGGGTCCATGGGCTACAGAACTTCAGCCAGCGGGATGTCGAACAGCGGGACGTCTGAGGGCAGGACGTCAGCCAGCAGAGTCTCAGGTAGTCCGGCACGTCTGCGCACGAGTTTTTACTTCCTGTGATTTGTTATAAGCTGAAACGCACTCACACAACACACTTATTTACCTTCTAACAATACTCTGCTCTTTGGCTGTTCTCAGAAAGCACCAACAGTAGTAAATACTTTGGCAGCGTGGACTCATCTCAGCATAGCCAGAAGGTCAAAGGTCATCTGGGCGGCAGAGAGGGAAGACCCGCGGAAATGGAGCAGAGCGACCACTTCATCAAGTATGTACTGCAGGACCCGCTGTGGCTGCTCATGGCCAACACAGATGAGAAGGTCATGATGACCTATCAGCTGCCCTCGCGGTGAGTGAGAGGACAGGCTCAGCCAGTGAGGAGTAGGATAGCGGCCCTGTAGACACTGTGGTTTCATACTTATTCAGCCTTCTGTTTGTAATAGAAGGTGAAGGGTAAGCGGGGAAACTATCCTCCGTACCTCAGTAATACACCGAGCATATATGTGTGTGTGCGCACACATGAAGGCGACAACTTGCTAGAAGGCTTTTAAAATGTTCCAGTAATTTTGTTTGAAATGCTCGCATTGAGACCGCTGCATCCAGATAAGATACATGAAGTTTAACCCCAACCTATAACATAAAGGTCGCTTCACATTTATCGCTAACTAGCACGCTGAATCTCCCCGATCCAAACGGCTCTACCCCCCCCCCCCCCCCACACACACACACACATTTATGGATAAAATGATTCATCTGGTTATTTAAAAACTGTGGAGCTCTGATCTAATTCTTTATAAGACAAAAGTAATGAATCATATGCCACCGCTAAGTATAACTTTGAGACCAAGTGATATATTTTATTTAGAGAAAAGGTAAAATGGGGGAAATAAAGATGCAAAAGAAACTAGATGAAAACAGTTAAATAGTGCAGGTAAACTGAAGTGAAATGGTTAGGGCTGCTTTTTAAATGACGCATTGCAAAGAGTTTCTGATTGTTGGAGCACAGAAGCTAAAAGCAGGTCCTCAAAGCTCAGCACGCTCAGTACTCAGTGACCTGCAGTAATAGCTCAACGTGTGATGATTGCAGTGAGATTTTTGACCACGAGATGGCAGCCTGACAATAAGACAGATTTCGTATGTTGGGTGTGAGGAGCCTGACAATAAAAACTATTTTGGCTAATGACTGTACATCTTTTTATTTATTTTTTTACATCAAAGTAATAACAAACTCTTCAAAGGCTCAAGATGGTCAGACAAATCAAAGCTTCCAATGTCTGAGTGCTCGTCAGATCTGTCTCCTGAATGTGATCGTGTCTGTGTGTTTGCTTGTGTCTGCAGCAATATTGAAAAAGTGCTCAGAGAGGACAAAGAGAAGCTGAGGCTGCTGCAGAAGAGCCAGCCACGCTTCTCTGAGGAGCAGAAGAAGGAGCTGATTGAGGTCCACCCCTGGATCAAGAAGGGAGGCCTACCCGACGCCATAGATATCAAGGTAGAATTAAAAACCTGTTTCAGATCAGAGGTACTGTACGCACTGCTCCTATAACCTTAACACCTCATTTACACCTGGGCATGTTTTCCAGATGTGCTCCTGCTGTAATGATGCCTCAGAGGCGGCGGCGGCGGCGGCAGCAGAGGATCAGCCGGACCTAGACCTCGGTGAATGTGAGACGGGGGAGCTCAGCTACCAGCCCTCAAACCCTGCTGACACATCCTGCCACGGCTCTCCTTCGGGCTCCGGATCTCAGACACAGGCGGCGGGACGATAAGCTTCTCGAGGTTTCCAGAGTGACGTCGCTAGCCACTGGCCTGTTGTTCTTCAGAGCTGTGAAGAGCAGCCTTTGAAGAGGGACCAGCTTTAAATGTGCTCTTACTGTTTCTCTCTCGCTGTTTCGTGAGGTTTTCCTGTGTAGATGCCAGCAAAAAAACCCAACAAAAACTGGATAAAACAGTCAAGACTTTTTTTTAGAATGTGAACATAATGTAGTAGATATGACATGAAATTATATTTTAATGTACTTTTAATCCTTCACCACATTGCTGCTTGGGGGGGGGATGGCTGGTCTCTAAGACTACACCTGTTTATATCATCTCTTTGTAGCACGTCGCCATGTGTGGCTCTAAAGTGTTTTATAGACTCATTACAGGGTACCGAGCCCAATAAGGGAAAGAAAAAGTCTGCTGATATGCCAGTCAGCACAGTAGAGGTCAAACAAGCATCAATCAGCTGGGGACTGCTTTCAGCGGCTCTGCTGTGTTCAGCGATTTCAGTATTTGGCGGCGTTTCCTTGGTTACGACGGCACCGCTCTACGTCAGCTTCTCTCGATTCTGTCGTTCATCCACATCGAGCGCCAAATGGACACAAGTGGACTTCGTGGGCTGGATGCAGAATGCAAATGGGACTGCCATTCATTGTGCTGATGCACGTTGTCTGTTGGAGGGATTCAGCCCCCGACAGTCAAACATATAGTGCATGTAGTGGGGGAAAGATGTCCAATGTAGCACTACCTGGAGGTGGTTGAGTTTGCACTGAGGAAATGAGGAAATGTAAGGCACATATGCAACACTTACTCATCCGCCCTTCTCGTCACATAATTTCATGCATTTTTATCTCATTTCAAATTTGTACGTTTTCTTTCCCATCGTCATGCGGCGCTGCCTCTGTGACAGGTTACCAAACGCAGCTTTATTTTCATTCTCGGCATAATTCCATTCATCCGTTTCTTCTGACATTCGGCTTTTTTTTTTAAGCCTCTTTTAAAGAAACCGTTTAATGTATTTCAAAGCTCATGTTAGTGTTTGCAACACTCTGACTCTAAGCATGCAT
>JAVDPK010000858.1:1317019-1363488 GCA_034780415.1 Cichlasoma orientale | reverse complement strand
AAAAAACATGTGGTCACTTTAAGTTTTGTCATGGCAATGTCTTAACCATGGAGCAGCATGTATACAAGAGTGCAAAATATGAAAGATACTTTGAAATAGGTTTTATTTCATTGTGGAGGAAAGAAAGCAGTTTTATGCTAGACAAGTAAAACAAAAACATAGTTATAGTTTATGTACTGAATTTTGGTACTTACATAGCACCTTTCCTACTCAAGTTGGGCACTCAGAGTGCTTCCTACTACAAGTCTCATTCACCCAGGCATACACACATATACAGTGCTTTTCTCTGTGCCTAAGCGCTTTTTCGAACATTTACACACACTCAGATGGACGCATCGGGGGCTATTTAGGGTTCAGCATGCCCAAGGACATGTTTGATATGTTTGCACTGGAGGAGCCAGGGACTGACCTCTACCACCTGAGCCACAGCTGACAATTTGTCATTTTTTAAAGCCTATTCGAGACTTTAGGCCATGTTTGCCACTACCCAGATTCATTAGTTATTTCTTTTTTTATTTAGCTTGTGAGGCATCATCCCACCTATGAGGTGCAAATAGGTACGAACTGGGCAACACTTACCAAATACATTATTCTGATGTGTAAGGAGCCTGGAGCCTCTTTAAGTGAACAAGCCTTGAAAACAGTGATGGCACTGTGGGAAAAGTAGACCATCTCTGCTGCATTATAATTTCAGTCTGTTGTGGTGTGATTTGCAACGTTTTCAGGATATGCATCTATCATTGATTATCTACTCAGATTTCCTATATTGTCTAATATATTGCTGTGTGGCTTATGCCTGTAATGACTCATAGATGCTGTAATGACAACTGAGACGGGGAGATGAGAGCTGTGTGTACAGCATGACTGTAAAAATGTGCATGTATTACTGATTAGCACATGTAAGACATGTACTAGTACAGGCATACTAGACTGAAGTGACGGTAACATGAAATAAATTTAATATTACTTTGCATATTTGAAATGTAGTCATGACATCAAGCTTATTTTATGCAGAATACAAGTACTTAGTCTGCCTTAAACAACACTTTGTAAACACATTTAGTTTTATACTACACTAAAGGCTAAATTACATTATATTACACATTAACCAAGTCATACACAATTACCCTGTAGGATATTGTATGTATTGATGAGCCCATGAATAAAAGAACAGCATTATTTTCTTACTACTAAGTAGTGCTGACCTATTGATAACTTTATTGCAGTATAGTAGCTGGATCAGCCAATTTGAAACATCACAATATTTCCGGACGATAGTGTTGAGAACATTGAGAATAGAAGATTCAGCTTTAAATAAAATACGGAAAGCACTTCCATATTGGGCGCTTGCCTTCAAAATAAGGGCACGTGGTAGTGTAATATTCCTAAAGCTGAGGTATAATTAATTTTTTTTCTACCCAAGGCGTTTTAAACATTTAAGTATATTCACAGGAAGCAACTAAGGGTACAATCTATTATTTTTAACGTTTTTTCTAAAAGTTGAAGCCCGACAGCGGCTCTTATTTTGACAGCGGCGAGGCGGCTTTTCCCTGAGACCCACACAGTGCTTGTTCGTCAGAGAAGACGCTCTTCTGAGGTCACCGAGCCCCGGGGGCGAGCCTGGTCCGGCGCTATATAATCTTCCCGGTCCGGTGGACGAAACCAGCGTACTGAATCAGACAAGAGACAAAGCAGGCACACACTGAACAAACAGACATGGTGAAGATCACTTTCCAGCCAGTGTCGGCGCAGAAGCCTGAAAAAGACAACGATGAAGACAAGATCATTTTTCCTCAGGCTCACGTGAGTTTGCACACTTCGTCTTTCTTTGTTTCATGCTGCGGCGTTTGTCTTTTGTCTCGTTATTGCAAGAATAAGCTTTAATCCTGCATAGGCTGTGGCTTATAAAAAAACAACAGAAGTTTAATGTAATTAGCTCTGATTTCTTTGTCCATGGGATTTGATTTTATGTGATTAACATGATTATAAAGAAAGCCAGTAATTGCTTGAAATGCTATAGTATATTGCATTTGTTTTTTGTTTTTGTTTTTTAAATATAACTACAACCTTATCTATAAGCTTAAAGGCTGCTAAAGGGTAGTATTTCTGACCCCAAAAAGTTTTATCGTGCATTAATATTACAACAAGGGAACAGCCCCAGCATTGCGTACAATCCCTGCTATGGGATGCTGGTATTACATCACCTTGTTTAGCCACAGCTAGGAGACACTGGAGAAGATGGCAGTCTTGTGTATGTGTGTGCAATTAGCAGAAATAGGAGCACCATTTCACTAAGTTGTTCATGAAGTAAAATAAAATGCAAGCCTTCTCACTATTAGTGTACAAACAGCCTCGAGTTTGTTTAAGAGGAAAACAATAGAGCTGTCAGATGTGGAGACTGCACCAGTCTGTAATGTCACAAGGTGTTATACCACGTGTATCCTGCAGATAGCGCCTGAGAGCGGTGAGAGTGAGTGGTAGTGATCCAGGAGGAAAGTGTGTGTTGTGTGTGCGTGTGTGTGAGTATTGTATAAAGGCAGCTTAACCCTCTTGAAAGTAGCAGTAGAAAGAGTCAGCTGTGACTGATGTAGCTGTTTCGTGGCTCCTGCTTTCAGTGAACGGAAAAGAATTGAGCAGGTGAAACATGAAAAATTTCGAAAAGTCAGGGAGTTCAGCTGTGTCATAGCTCTGCAACACTTTCAGGCTCCAGTTCTCAACCACGGCATCTTAGATATGTTTTTCAGACAGATTTTTATCTCGCTTTTGTAAGGTCAGAATTTCTGGTCGTTTGGGGTTTGCAGAACGGTTTGAACCTGCGTTAACTGATTAGGAAGTCGGATCTGTCACCAGCTTTTCTTAGCCTCCTTTCTGGACCTCTTCCCCAGAGTTGAGCATAATTAGATATTTGGCACATAATGGATGTTCGCCTTTGTAAGCCTCACCCACCCTACCCCACCCCGGCACACTGTACAGATGACGCACCTATCACTTCTGCAAACACATTTTTACCAATGCTCGTTACGTCAACAGAAGGATGTGAAAGGCTGTGTGGATTTTCATTGGCTGCTACGGTAGGCTAGGCGTCAGAGCCAATGTGTGTAGATCTATTAATACGCCCGCCTCTGCCGAGGGACTCCTGCTCCACGCAACTGTCCTCGTTTTAACAAACACAGAGGGAGCTGAGACTTAATATCTGCAAATATGGAGCGTGGAAGTAGGCCTCTAAGAATAGACCCAGACGGCCACGTGCCAGCATCTTCGTCAGAGCCTGCTTCCGCTCTCCATAGCAACAGTAGTAGGGAGAGGCAACAGATTGACTGAGAGACTGTGGGTGGGCATTGGCATGCCTTATTCATGTCCGTCGTACGTCTACCAGATCTCGACTTGGCGCTTATTTTAATCAAAATTAGCTCTGTTACAATTTGGGTTTCGGGTACGAAAGTAAAGGAGTGTGAGCGGATGTTGCAACCATCGGTACTCCATCGGAAGGGATGGATGAGGCTCACTTCAGAACTACATACAAATATTTTGCCCAGTTCAGATTCAGAGTTGCGGTTTATCATTTAAACTATGCAATACTTAAAACATAAGATGTAGACCTAAATTAATGATCTGTGCCGTGAGAGTAAAACTTTCACACACTATCAAGCTGCACCGTCAGAAAGATCCAAGGTATAGGATAAAGGTTTTCCTTGCTGGCACCGACCTGCCCTTTAACCAGTCTTCTTTTCTCTTCACAGGGGCAGACGGTTCATCCAGTCAGGCCCAAGAAGCCTTTTCCAACCGGCCTGTGCTGCCTCGCCTTCGGCCTGGCGGTTTTTCTCTTAGGACTGGTGTTGGCATCTGTCTTTATCTATCGCCACTACTATATACCTCAGGTTAGTCAGCAGTACCCCTCTTTTCTTAAATTACATCCTGAGCACAGCGGGTAAAAATCCTGCAGCCTCAAGTAAATGGCGCATGCTGACACAGCTCTGTTGCATCCCATTAGCAGATTCCAGAAGACAGCTTGTTCCATTGTCGGGTTATCTTCGAGGACTCGGTGTACGCTCCTCTGAGGGGGCGGCAAGAACTCGAGGAAAATGTCGGCATCTACCTTGAAGACAACTACGAGCAGATCAGCGTACCCGTGCCACGTTTTGGTGGCAGCGATCCTGCCGATATCATCCACGACTTTCAGAGGGTAGGCTTTTGTGTTCACGTGTGTTCATTTATTACACTTCCCTGCAAGCGATTCATTGGTGCATAACATTATTTCTTTCTTCATTCCAGGGCCTCACAGCTTATCATGACATCGCCTTGGACAAATGCTACATCACCGAGCTGAACACGACCTTAGTGATGCCACCACGCAACCTGTGGGAGCTGCTCGTCAATGTCAAGGTGAGACACGCGGCGCATTAGCTGTTCACGCCACAGGTTGTAAAAGCATTGTAAGAGATAAATGGCTGTCTCAGAGTGAAGGACAGTGTGTTCCCACTTTCCTGTTGGCAGCATTCCTCCCACAGACAGCTCAGTCGAGTGATTCATTTGTGTCTCTTTGCCACAGAGAGGGACGTACCTTCCTCAGACGTACATCATCCAGGAGGAGATGGTGGTGACGGGGAGGGTGAGGAACATGAGGCAGCTGGGCCCCTTCATTCACAGGCTCTGTTACGGCAGAGAAACCTACCGCCTCAGACGTCGCAGCCAGCGTCAACGTGAGTTAACACATTTGCTTCCTTTTCCAGTCTGTTCACGCGCTACGAAATGCTAAATCATGTAGTGACATGTGCCGGATCACTTCCGCTTTTTGCCGCCCTCTTTTTTTTTTTTTTCTCACACCAGCTCTTATGAGATGCTGAGTGATGTGACGTGTGCGGGTTTGGTGTAAACTCTGTACCTGAGGAGGAAGATGTTCCTCCACTGAGTCACAGGGAATCCAGTGTCCAGATTTGGAGAGTGGCAGAAAGCAAATACAACCAGGACCATATAGGGTCTTCCTTGTGAACACTTGAGAGTGTGTATCTGCAGTGTAACGTGCTGCTGTACCAGCCTGGGAGCCTGATTATCATGTGTTTGTGTTTGTGTGGGCTCAGCCTGGGAACTTCCTGCTATGTGAGTCACTTGTAGTGCAGTGGACACATCCACACACACTGTGGAGGTGTTTGTGAATCGGATGAGTGATATCTCTGTCGTCGCTGCCTTTGATTGGTTTGAGAGGTTCAAGAAATGATGCCGCAAACTTCCCCCTGAGTACATATATGGACGTGATTTGTGGGGATCACTACTGCTGATTCAAAATGGATGTTGTAGGCAGAAGCGGCTGAAGCCAGATGAATAAATGTCCGCTTTCAGTATTGAACAGATTTTCTAAATGCATCTTCCTTTTCTCTTCCAGGTATTGAGAGGCGCGAGACTAAGAAGTGTCACAACATCCGCCACTTTGAGAACACTTTTGTGGTCGAGACTGTCATCTGTGACCGGTTCTAAATCTGAGGTGGAAATCACAGCCATCCAACACTGAAGCCAATTGAAAGCATACCTCTTGAATTCCTTAAGCGTTAAACTGCACTTTAAGAGCACGCGTTCGTCTCGCCGTTTGAGTTTCAGTTCCCGTTTTGGATTATTTTGTCTAAACTTTGAAAGGCTTTTTCTTTTCTTTTTTTTCCTTTACGTTTAATGTTCCTGTACTATGTTAGTGTCTTTTTCATTTGAATGTATACCTGGATGATGTTCTAGATGTGTTTAGATATATCTGTAGCTTGTCATGTTGTGCAGAAGATGTTAACCTGTGTAAGTTTGACATTTACATCAATGGTTTTGATTTCATTTCATTTTATACTTGTCTGTTATTTTTTTTTTTTTTTGTGTGTAATTTCGTTGGGCGGTGGGGGGGGGGGGGTGTTTGTTTTTTGAATGTCAGAAGATGGCAAAACATACCTCATGTAGTTAAGCTATTACTTTGCTGGTTGATATCATAATGAGTGGTGTGTATATAACTGATTGTTCCTAAGCAATATATACTGTACATTGACTTTCTTCTTAATTTCATATTGTTACATGCATCGATTTTTATCTGAAATCAACTTGTTTTGTGGATAATTTCTTCCCTGTTTGCCTTTTTATTTCCGTCCTTCTCACACTTTCCTACTCCTTGGATATAAATGGCTTTAGACTGTAATTAGTAGCAGTGCTGTAGAACGAACAGAAGGAACCAAAGTCTGCAGTCAGTGATGCTACAAGCTTGGTTTTAAGGATGTATGACTTATTTATAAAGAATGCTTTATAGTCTAGATCACTTACTGTAGATTATATCAAAGGCTAAAACTCATTTTGTCTCGCTCTTCCTCTTCTTCACTCAGATTTGCCTGTTGTCTTCAGCTCTTGCCATTTACCAGTCTTTCCTTTCTTGGCATTATGATCTCCGATGTTGATTCGTCCCAACTTTAAAAAAAAAAAAAAAAGATTTGGGGTGTCTGTCTGACGTATAAGCCAGAGCAAATCTGTGAAATCTGTTCATATTTCACTGTCTTCGATACTGTATTTCGCTGTACAGTCAATTTCTCTTGTTAAATCTTGCTGCTTTAAGAATAAATTATCAAACTTTTTTGATCTTGTTTTTGCATGTTCTTCACAACAGTTTCGATGGCTCATAATCACTGTATAGGTTGTGGGTTAGATCAGTTGGAGATTGAGCAATACTGATCAAGAGAAGGGCTAGAAAATCGAAGCGACACCGCGCTTTGTGGCCTCACATAAATGGAACAAAGATAGTCTGATTGCGTCTGAGAGCTTTAATCTTCAGAGCTGTTATTAATTACATGACACAATCTCTTCAGGTTATTTCCCTTCAAAGCTGAAAGCGAAGATTTGATCCTGTTCTGATTGAGAAAAGCTGAATAATGATATTTGTAATTTGGTCAGCTATAATTCTCTAGTATCCTGCTGCTTTTCATGGATTCATATTTATGATCAATATTCATAATATTCAGCCATAAATCATTTTTCTTTTTGTCTTTATTTCAAATTTACAGATTAAAAAAAAAAGCCCAGACCAGCCAGCTGCGTGGTCCCGCTCAGGATGCTACAGGCATCACAGAAATATATTTCAAAACGAAACAAAATAAAAATAAAAAGCAGCACCAAAAATACAGAAACTTAAATGCAAACTAAATGGAAGTGAGTGCAAAGAAACAGCAGTGACACTATTAACAGAATCCTTCAGTATCAAAGTTTAAGACATGAGTAATGCAATAAAACCAGCAAATGATAGTTTCATAGAGAGCTTTTCACATATTAATTTACACAATAAATACAGCGTGAGGCACATTGTCACGGAACATCCACTGAGCATCGGTAATATTCGGCCAATGGCAGCGCAGCGTACCTACGATGCAACTTTACATTTGACTTTTGACGTGGCTTTATTTACATAAATCAAAACAGCGACACGAAAACAGTTGTTCCAGCAGTGATGCGCACAGGGCTCAGACCGCATACACAGTTTTAATAAGACTACATCTAAGGCTACAATAAAAAAATTACAGAAAGTTCAGTACAGGCAAATGAGCTGCAACGACTAAATAAAACTGTAAACAGACCTCTTAATGCAGTAATTATAAAATCCTTTTGTCATAATAATATTTTAATATTATTTGAGTTTTCTGATTAAGGTCAAGAATGAGTGTAAAATCTATGTACAATGCACAAAAAAAATCCTCTCTACTCTTCCTCGGGCTGTATTTATTTATTTGATCTGCTAATGTTTTTCTGATAAAATGTTTATTTAATAAATTCAGAAAATATTGTTTTTAATATCCTTTAGGATCCATGGTATTATTTAATGTTCATGAAAGAAATAAAACAACTACCGATTATAAAATATTGGCGATTCATTGATTTGTGAACGCTGATTTATTCACGTCCTTGTTAAGGAAGTATCCAGGTTCATATCTGGATATTTCAATTGGCTTTTTATGTAAATGTGCATTTTATATATTAGAGATGCACTATCAAAATAAGCTTATTATAACAATTAGTTCTTATAAAACAACTAATTATATAAATAAGTGCCTCAGTTAAAGCATCTAAAATCCATCCAAAATGTTTAAACTCACATAACCGATTTTGTCTTTGAACAATAAAAGCCCCGTTACGCATGTTTCATTTCAGTCCTAGATGATATCAACAAGAAAGTTGTCGCGCCAGCTTTTAGTTGTTTAAAATGAGTAATGCTGCCCATCATCACTTTGTCAGTTTGCAGGACTGAGTGACCTTTTCCCGCTTTTAATGATTTTAGAAACGTGTCAAACGGTGGCTGTTTGGTTCTTTGGTTGTTTTGCAACCTTCCTGTCCTGGCTTCCTGCTGCTGGATCAAATCATACAGCCTTGCTTTCAGCTGCGTGGTTAATTTAGATTACACTCTGACCTGCTTCCTTGTCAGAAGGTAATTACTCTTAGTGTGTGACACTTTGTTTATCAGTTACTGGGACCAATATTGGTTCGTCTCCAGTTTTACTACCCCGCTAAAACATGAGGCCAGATCTTGTGTTCAGCGGCAGCGACCCTCTGGGGACGAATCATATCTTAACCTGAGTCACCTTTGTCTCGTTCAGACGTGCTGTTGGTGGCTCTTCTTTGGCTCATTATTGACATCCTGAAGTTGTGTCTGGTGCTCCTCACCTCATGGGCAATGAAGTAGTAGCACATGGCGTCCAGACAGCAGGTGATGTTTGACAGGCACATAGCAATCTGTAAGAACAGGCTGATACCGGCCTGGGCGTCACAGTCTTGAATTACTTTACGATGCACCTGCAAGTATGTGGGTCAGAGAAACATACGTTTACCATCAAAGCAGCATGTATGACAATTCAGGGCGTTTTTTAAAAGAGGTAGCACTGCATTGTGCGCTGCAGGGCCTGTGTGGCTTTTTTTTCTATGAAGATCCTCTCTCTGCACATCTGCACTGCTTAAACGTGCTATTACACTTATTTGATCAGTCATTTGTAATCATTTTATCTTCAACTTTTGAATACATTTTTCAAAAGTCCACAATTATCAAAATGACACAAACGTGAGGCACGCTACTATTTTGATGGTTACAATCATTTAGCCTTGTTTTGTCACACCGTGTGTGCTACTGAAATAAAAAGCAAAACGCTGCTGAGTCATAAAATGTACAGCTTCCTTCCCCCTTCCCCCGGATTCAAAATCAATGTAAAGCTCAAATCAAAATAAAGCAGCTGTCTCACTAAATTAATTAAAGGGGATTTTAAATGACCTGGGGACAGTTAAATGTTTGTGCCTGAATATTATTACTAACCCTGTTCTTTTTTTGGCCCCACTTTGTTATAGGCTTTTTTTTGTCACTTAAGTTCATAAATTCTGATTGTTTCTGTATTTTACGCTTTATAGCGTGTACATTTTTATACTTATTTTGTGCATTTTTGCTAGTCTGTGCAACTTCGCTTGATTGTACGGTCATCATATCATCCTGGTTAAGTAAAGGTAAAAAAATATATATATATATATAAATAAAATTATTATAATAATTATTTTATATATATTATTGTAATAATTATTATTATTGTCAGTCTGTTGTATTTCTTGTATTTCTTCATGTTTATTATCTGATCCAGGATGCACACTAGTCTAACGATAGGTGTGTGATTCAGCGTGAAAACTACCAAAAACTGTTAATTCTAATGATAAAATAATCACATCTCACTATTTTATTAAAGTGATCAATAAAGAAATCAATAACTTTCTTAAATCGCTTTGTTCAGTACAGAATATCTTTTTCAGATTCAGACTACCCAGTGGATAATTGGGAGTTGGAAATTCTTATATTGATAATATCTGCCGAAGATAAATATGATAAAGAACAGCTACTAAATGAAACATAAGGTGATATGTTTGGACTTTTTTCTTTAATTGCACTTAAAATTGGCATAAAATGAGCTTTCAGTTTAACTCACCAGAAATTGCAGAAAGATGGCCAGGTGGCTCGGAGTGAAGGGCACCAGGAACGCACACAGGCTGCTGTAGATGATCTTCACGCAGGCCCGGCTCTGGAGGCTGTGCTGGCCAGACTGCTGAAGTGCCCAGATGATCTGAGCTGAACAGCAAACCACCACCAGTGCAGGTAGAAGGAATCCAAACACCTGCACACTGATGATGATGGCAGGTTGCCAGCCTTCACTTGAAAACTCGTGGAAGCAGTGAAAGGGCTCTGAGGCCTTATTCCTTTTAAACTGGGAGATGGCCGGAAAGATTGCTACTAACACCAGCACCCACACGGCCACACAAGTTATCACAGCTGCTTTGGGTGAACGCAGCTCCTTTGCTTTAAACGGGTGACAGATAGCCACCCATCTATCTACAGCTATACACATAATTATGTATATGCTTCCATATATCCCGTAAAAATAAAGCCCTTCCAAAACTGAACACAGTCCCTGGAGGTTGGAATCCCACTCGTGATTGGTGGCATGCATTTTGAAGGGAAGAGGGAACAGGAGAAGCAGGTCCATCAGAGCCAAGTTTATCATGTAGATAGAGGATTCAGTCTTTTTGCGCAGAAGGCCGCAGAACACTACCAGCGCTGCAATATTGAAAATCAGACCAAAGACGAATATAGGAATGTAGAAGACCAGCTCCAAAACTTGCATCAATTCATCCGCCGGACGCGTACAGTTTCTCATGTCCATTGTCATGTTGGTTGTCACGTTGGCGCTGCAAAAATAATAGTTGGATTTTATTTCAACACCTCTGGCAGTATTTCAAATAAAAGTCTGAGTTGCCTTTCCTGTTTTGTTACTCGTTCCCACACAGAAACGGGTGTATGACACACCACTATACCAAGCCACCAGAAACCTCTCAGCTGTGGGTACAGGAACTGTGAACTTGTTTCTTTGTTTCTCGTATAAACAACACGGCAAACACAAGAGCTGTCTGAACGTTATTAAACAGGCTCTTGATTTTCTTGAAAGCAGCAGTTACGGTAAGCTTATCAGAGTGCAGACCGCTCCCACATCTTACCCATACTGTATTTCAACATTTCAAACAAAATATATCAAATTTGGAATCTGCAACAGCACAGTCAAGTGGCTCTCTCTGCGACAATAACAACAGTGCCATCTGTTTACTGATTTATTATCAGTTAAAAACAAATGAGCAGGTGCTTCACAGAACACTCTTCTCTGCACTGCAATGGTGTCAGCTTGCAATGGACAAACCCCAAACCTATTGCTATTCTGAGCGAAGCAATGGTTTTACACAAAAACCCAAAATATATCTGGCATGAGTGTCTGTGCGCTGAGAAGACACGTTCCTTAAATAAACCTAAGGTTTAACAGCCAGGCACGTTTTCTACCGTGTGTACACAACGTCACTGGAAACATCTGTGTCTTATTGCACTGATCAAGATGAAAGGCCCTCCCCTCTTAGATCAAAATAATTTGAATTAATAAGAAGTATCTTGTTTGCACGCATTCTATATCACCTACAAGGCAATCTGACTTGTAACTTAAGAATTTATTAAAAATCATTTTTTATTTAAAAAAAAAAAAAGAAGGAAATATGTCTTTCAATTTAAGCTACTCGTGTCTGGCTCATCATTGACATTTTAACTGCACCACTTTAAAAGTCTAGGCACTCTTTTGCTCTCTGCTATCACGTACAGTGGAAAATGTGAAATCTAGCTGTGCTCTTACCTCATGCCAGCCTCTGTCAAGTTTCAGTGCGTCTGACTGTCTGCTCTGTGCCAGACGCACTTCTGCTTTTCAACCTTTGTTGTTTCATCACCACTTCCTGAGTCATGCCACACATCATGCATGTGTTCAGATGTGCATTTTAGCTGTTTAAAATCAAAGCAGACGCGAACCTGCCGAGCACGTCTGCTCAAACTGTATTTATGTGTAAACATCTGAAGAAAGGAACAGTGGCACTCACGGTAATGATGTTTGCGCCTAAGCAGTGTGAGATATCTTCCTAAAATGACTGGACGGTGCATTCTGATAGGCTGCTTTCCTATCTCTATCATAATGGACTTTCTGAACTGTGGCTGGCAGTTGGGCGAAAGATTAAGTCTTTTTTTTCAACCCCTTTTTTTTTTTCAGTTTATCAGTGTTAGCTGCAGCCATAATAAATAAAAGAGTAATATTTGCTTAAAATTAAATGTTATGCCAGAAGCTCATCTGCTCACAAATATAATGCGCTAGCATGTTGATGTATAGTAGTAGTAGTAGTAGTAGACTTGCAGTGCTCCATGACTGGCCTGCAACATTACGCGCCTACTGCGTCAGTCATAACAATTGTAGGCGGCTATATCTTTAAGGTTATGGTTACAAGGTTAGGTTAATTAATGCAGGGTATTAGCTAATTTACATTATGAGCTAATGTATGCTGGTACAGTAGCTCTTGCAATACCTTCAGTTTTAGGCTTCTTTGGTTTGGTTTAACCTGTGACCTGTGACCTTTATAGGTTCAGACATGCTTTCAAAAACTTGGTTAAACTTCTTGAAAGGGTCCGAAAAGTGGAGCCAATTTGGCAGTGCCTTAAACCTAAATAATAATAAATGAAGTCTATTGGTCTATTAATCTTGGTTATTGTGAGTTACAAAACGGAGCGTTATCTGTGGCACGAAACTGCACGCTCATTACCGAACAGCTTGTGATTGATAAGTCGTTAGCCAATGAGTGTGTGGTTTCAAGTCGCATCCATTTTCTTTGCAGTCAAGATGGCGACGGTGGAAATGTGCAAATTGGAACTTTAGAAACCAACGGGTGACGTCATAGTAGCTACGCAAATTTTTTTTTTTTACACAATCTACAACCAGAACCCAAAACGTGATCTTTTTTTGAAACCTAAACAAAAAATTTTTGTTGCCAGAATCTACCCTGAATACTGAGCACTGAAGCCAAATTTGTGTACACAGATACCTAAGGTGAAGGGTTAGGGTTCAGTAAATAGCCTGACGGTGGTGCCAGTTTAAGGTTATGGAAGGGGGTCACTGAAGTGATTGTTATTGTTAATAATCCTGAAGAAAACATAAATATCTGTAACTTTTACGGAAATCCATCCAAAAAGCGGTCGAGACCTTTCATTTAGAGCCACCGCTGACGATCTTTGTTTCCTATACAGTCAGCAGCAGCGGCAGCGCACAGTGAGTTAGTGGGATTCAACCACTGGACAAATCCAGCAGCTGTTGAGACATTTCAGGCTGAACCAAAGTGGTAAACCAACCGACTGACCAACAGACCGACTTTACCATCTCAAGTGCCTCAACTCTGGCGTTAGCTGAAAGGCTAAAAGGAAAAACACTTCTATCAGATGCAGACGTCTGATGACAATAACAATCAAGCAGAGGAAACAGTTATTGATAAAGTGTTGCCTAATACCACAAATTTCTCAAGAGTGATTGCGGTTTGCGCTTCCTCAGGCTTGAATTTCCATCGAAATGTCTTTGCATGGATTGTGAAAGGCTCCTAACATATGGATATAATATGAATGTTAATTTATACAATGTCAGATTTCGGCTTTCTTTTCTTTCTTTTTTTTTTAGGCCAGTAAGTAGTTTGTTTACAGTTTCTTGGTAGTCGCTATTAATAAAGCTTGAAGCCTCCAGTACTGTGATTTCTGTAGTAGTGTTGTTATTAGTAAGTGTACTGCTCTGAGTCGTCCCATGTTAAAGAAAATTTCTGAACCCCACGTTCAAAGTGATTTTCTTTTCAAGTCTGTGAGAAACTGCAGAAGGAGATTTAGACTGTGATTATGTTTAAAGGTTTCCTGGTTTCAAGTACTGACATGACTTAACCGAATTTAAAGTGTGAGAATGTGCTCTTGCCTACTTTTGTCTGGCTAGACTTGACAGCTTCGAGCTGCCATCGTCTGAGTGTGTCGCTGCAGGTACAGTTAAATAAATAAAAGATCGAACTGTACTTTCAGTTTTAAATTTGAAAATTAAAAAAAAAATGCTTTCACTTCTGGCGAAACCATATGACCGTTTTCTGTAAATAAAGTTTCTTTGTGTGAAGTCATGTGAAAAAAGTGTGCACGCTTTCAGTTGTAAGGTTTTACATATCAGGACATGTAAAAAAAAATAATAAATCCTTTCCAAGTAAATACAGCGGCAAATGACATATAACGCCGTGTTTTTATTTGACGTGAACTGGGCCAGAACTCAAAAGCAGCGTGTGAAAACTAAGTACGCCCCCTGATTCAGTAGCTCGAAGAGCCACGTTTAGCAGCCAGACCCTGCAGTGGGTGTTTTCTGTATGACTTTATCGGTCGCTCACATTGTTGTGGAAATATTTCGGCCCACTTTTTCCTTAACAAAGTTGTTTCAGCTTACTGAGGTTTGTGGGCATTTGTTTCTTCACTCCTGAAGTCTTGCCTCATCATTTCACTTGGGCTGAGGTTTGGACTTTGGGTCTTTGCAACACTTTGGCTATTTTCTTTCTTAATCATTGTCCCGTTAGCCGACTTGGTGGCTGCACGGTGCCCGGGTCCTGTGGTCCTGTGGCTACGGAACAAACCCAAATCATCACCCCTCCACCACCGTGCTTGACGACTGGTATGAATTGTTTGTGCCGACATGCTGAGACTGCAACTTCGCCATGTTGCGCTGAGCTGTGGTGTCGTGTGTTTTTTTTATTAGAGAGAAGTGGCTTTCTCTTGGCAACCCGTCTAAGCAAGCCATACTTATTCAGTCTTTTTCTGATTATACCATTATGAATTTAATATTTATCATGCTATCTGAGGCCTGTGGAGTCTGGGATGTAGCTCTTGGGTTTTTTGCCGCTTCTCTGACCTTGGGGTGTATTTGCTGGGATGTCCACTCCTGGGAGGACTGGCGGCTGTGAATAATCTTTCTCAATGTAGAATGATGGACTTCAGATTGTTTGAAAATGGCCCTATAAGCCTCCCCTGATTGATGGGCAGCAACAATTGTTTTCCTAAGTTAACACACAGCAGATCAGCAAACCTCTGCTTTTATGGAGCCGCTCACATTTGCTGATGATCAGTTAATCAAGTGTGTTTGATTTGCAGCACCTGGTTTATACTTAGCCTCTTAATTTTTTTTATTGTGTCCTAATATGTGAAACATCAGAACTGAAAGAAGGCGTAGTTTCTTTATTCTTTATTCTTATTTACTTTCTTTTTTGAGTACGTGACTCACTGCGAGCAAAGACTTTGATCAGCTGCTTTTTAATTTTGTGAAACCGAACACGATGAGCAAAGGGTGAATATGGTAGGGACTTGTCATTCACGAGGTAGCCATGACATAAATGATACCATGCTTCCTCATATTTATTAATCTAAATGGAACCATTAATATAATGGCCCTTGTGGGCAGTAGGAAAAATGCCACTTTAAGAGCCAACTGAATTGGCTTAAATCTTCAAACCCAGATGCCCATCTTTTGCATACGGTCTATGAGTATACACGAAAATGCACAATCTCTAAACATTTCGCCATTGATTCAGTAATCCTATGCAAACAAGCACACAGTTAGTCACAGAGTGTTGAGATCTGATTTATTCATTTAATGTGATAATACAATGGCACCATCCAGATGCATGACTGAGGACTCTGGGTTGTACAGAAAAATATCTCATAATACTGTTATAGTAATTTCCCCCCCCCTGCAAAAAAAAAAAAGAGACACAAAAACAAAACCACACAAACATGCAAAGACACATTCATCCAAGCACTAACTGCGTATTTGCTCTGCAGGTACAAACAACCCTGCTATTTACATTCATTAAAGAGGCCCTTTTAAAAATGTTCTCTTCTTAATTTGACTCTACAAATGTTTGTTAATGGTGCAATACAAACTTTAAAAACTTCTGCACGGTGACGCCAAGGGAATATTTTAGAAATGATTTAGGCGCAGTCACCTGACCACACGTAGGGCTGAAAAGCTCAAATATACGTCTCACTGATTGGAAAAGTAAGACAGACAAACAAAACCACAAACACTTCCTGTTAACAAAGAAGCATCAGCATGTATTGAAGAAAAAAAAAAGACAAAATGAAACGACTGGAAAACAAATGGTTTACAACCATTTTTTTTTTTCTTAAGAAAAACAAAACTGCAAATGACACCAACGTGCATTGTACTGGAAGAGCCAGCCAGTTTCTAAGATCGTTCCTTGCGCAACGAGTGGACGTGTTGAGCAACAGCTTGAGTGTTTCTGCAAGTAGACCTGCTAATAGTCAGATAAGGGACCTGCCACAATTTTCAGCCTATAAAAGCAAAGCAAAAGGCATGTTTTACACATGGGGCGAGCTTGGAGTCGACAGAGCTGAGAATCAAAAGAGAAGCACTAATGCACAAGCAGTCATGCATTACAAACACACACACACACATGCATACACTCATAAAAATCGGTGTGTTTTCTCTAGGAGGCGGTGAACTTCCTGAGCGTGATGACAATGAGAGCGAGGAGGACAGATGCTCCCAGGAAGACTGCTATAACTATGGCTGTGATGGCCCCCGGCCCCATAGCCCCTGCGCACACACATACACACACAGTCAGGAAAGAGAACATATTTGGTGGTGGTGGTGCACTGTTGAGCAATCAAAGGGACGGTTTTACCTTCCTCTTCACTGAAGACCTGTGTGGCATCCTCATAGTCGAAGGTGAAGGGCAGCTCTGATAGAATGGGGGGTTTGGTGGTGATGTCACTCGGTGGCTCTTCTCCAGACAGGGTGTCCTGGTTGTCCCTGGTTGCTGAGACGGTGTCTGAAACTGTGTCTGCAGCACAAGAACAACAAGTCCAACTCTTTAAAATAAATATATATATAAAATATTATATATGTTGCACGTTTTCTTGAGGCAGTCTTTTTTTTTTACTGATGAGGCGCCAGACTTGCTAATGGGCCTGCTTGTCTTTTTGTTAGGTGGGATGCAGAGCTGCATGCATGGGGCCTCCTGCAGCGACTCCAACAGCGTCTCTCTTGTCTCACTGGGTTAACAGCTCAGGTCTGGGTATAAAGATATCTTTGTAGGGGATGAACATTTTGTCCGTTTGAGCTCCAGGTAGCCTCTCAACATGTTTCTTTTTTTTTTCCAGAAGGGTTCAACCAAACTTAAACGGAGCAAACAAACAAACATCCTGGAGGAGAGGAAGCGATTTACTGACTCTGCTCTCAACTTCACTCATCTGTTCTCCTTCCAGCCCAGATCTTTTTTGTCTGGCATTCCTCCGCTCTGAGCGTGTAGTCACCCTGAGACTTTTCACACCGCTGCAGTAGCCAGAAACACAAGGTGTCTATCTGGGCTTCATTTTTACGTTTCCTAACCAATTTTTTTAGAGTTCTGAAGATGCTCAGTCGCAGAGTTTAAACCACTTTAAAGGCTCGGTGACTGTGGTTGCCTCCATCACGCTGGCAATTGAACAGCTGTAAAGCTGTTCTTTAGAAATCCGAGGGGGGAAAAAACTGATCGTTATCTCTCCTTAAAAAACAAACTCGATATAGACAAGCCCACCCATTCAGACCCTCACAGATTCAGTTATTCTGTCCTCAACTCTGCGCATACCAACAAAACTGTAACGCAAACATATTTGCACTCAGCTATTTAACACTACGTATTTACTTTGTAGCCTTTGATGCTCTCAGGAAAGGGCCTCACCCTGTTTCAGGCTTGCTAAACACGCCTTATTTAGTTGCTAACAGAGGGGGAAAAACATGACGTAATTACTAAAACCAGTGCACATCATATCAGGTCTTGTCAGCAGTGGTATCTCAGAAAATTCTGATATGCAGTCTGATGCGAGTATTGACTCGGAGTTGTGTGCAGCTTCCCGTCCTGGAGCTGGCTGAAAGTTTGGAGGTCTGGGGCTGTGGCCAGCTCAGGCATCAATGAGGCCTTCAGCTGAGGGCACAAAAGGCAGCTTGTGCGGTCACGCAGGGCAGCAGGCTGCAACCAGTAACAACCGGACAGCCTCTAACCAGGCACTGGATGTCAAACAAACTTGTTTATTAAATATTCTGTGTGTGAAAGGCTGTGCCTTCTGGACAGAAGGTTAAAAAATAATAATAACATGATGCTTTCCGTTGGGTTTGTTTCCATGAGGAGGAGTTTGAGCTTCTAGAAACAAAGATTAATCTTATCCACTGTGTCTGTGCTCCAGCATGTTTTGACCCACAGTCCTTTCACGTGACCCCCTCCAAACGTTTTCTTATAAATGGATTGTAATTTCTATTAATCATATAAAAGTGGTGATTGTTACAGTATCTTTTTCCATACATAACAATTGTGAGTGTGGATATTTAGGTGGCTTCAGTCAAGGTCGCATTTATACTAGTGAAATGTTGGAGACTGTAAACATTTATGCACAACATTTAGCCTTAAACTGCAATACATCAGCGCAACATAGTTAGTTAATGCTTAATTGAAGCATCACTACAACAGCACATATTATCTAATGCATGCTTTCATGTTAAAAGGATATATAATGCTTTTAGCATAGCTAAAAAAAATGTTTATTAAAAAAGTAATTCATTTGGATGGTAGAGTGTCTGGATCCTTAGTTATAAATTAATCAGTTATAGTCTCAAAATATCCCTCAAAAAACTCATAAGAGAAAAAATTCTAACTACTCCATAAGAGAAACTGCCAACCCCCCCTCCCAAGATTCCTTACCACAGTGTGTACTACTCCCTTTACAAACCAGCACAGTATGGCTCATATGGATACCATTTAACAAAGATGCCTGTTAAAGACAAATGAGGTGTGTGTTCCTCAAATGTACTTCATTTCTGAACTGGGGCCTCCAATGTGTTGTTGTCCTTTTTGTTAGAGCAAATTTGCTCTGTTCTGTGAAAGGAGTAGTACACACCAGTGTCTGAAAGAAATGTTCCTGCATGCAAGATCTTTCATTTCTAAGAATAAAAATATGAGTTCTTTTCTGAGTTGCATTTTGAGCCCACAGAGTCCCCAACTAACAAACATTCAACTAGCCAAATTTATTGTGCCTTAAATCAGCAGCCTGAATTAAGCTGAATTAAGCTATCCTCTGGCAACTGCGGTGCCATCTCTGTTTGGAAATCATTGCAGGTTTCTCTCTTTAAAGACATATTATAACTCTAGATGTCAGCCTTTTCTTATCCAGCACAGACTCATTACGGTTTGGGCTGGCTGCAGGGAGGGCTGATTTCAGACACTAAAAACACAGAAGGCCATTTGTTGGGGCCTCGGGCCTCCTCACTCGGGATTTCACACCAGCCAGACAGGTGACAAAGCACGCAGACGAGTGTGTGCGAAAAGCAACCTGGCAAAGCACTGAAAACCACAAGTAAAGCAGTCCAGACATGACATGTTTGGTGTTGTGTACCCTTGCTTCACCCTCTTTAAATACCACGGGTGGTGGACACATTTTCCACAGTAAAATATTTGAGAAATAATTGGTGTGTGTGTGTTTTGGATTTTACTCTGAAACAAGGACGGCATAAAGAGACTTTCTTTCCTAGAACTGGTGTCCATTTTGCACTTACACAACTACACCGCTAACCGTTCATTGTATGACGTGTGTGTGAGGAATAATCACACTGCATTGCTTAAACTTCTTATTTGAGATTTCTCAGTTCTCCCATGCTGAGTCAACCAATGAAACTGCCTCTCACGCTCATTTGGATGATGTTGTGGTCAAGACTTGTGACAACATTTGACAACAATGACACTGCATCCGTAGCGCTGCAAATTTGTGTAATACGTCTGCATAGATGCGACCTGCTGGCAGGAAGGCCTGGCCTTATTCACACTTCTGTCGGCTGCTGAAACTGCTTCTTTTTTTCTGTGAGCCCACAAAAAGATGCCTCCTCGGCGCTGGGAGGCACAGAAGATTTGTTTCCACAATTGCACACTCCAGAGTTTGAAAAAGCTCACAAAATTTAGAAAACTGTTAGAGGACCATAACTCCTGCAGATGTTTCTGTCACAGTACATGTAGGTGTTATTTAAACTGTGACAGTTCACACACACACACACCCTTTTCAATATAGGACAGGAGGACCTTGTTGTTCCACTGCCCTCTTGACTGTTACTCTGACCTCTAGGCCTGAGATCTGGCCTACAGACTCCAGAGATTTTCTCAAGTGGATATAAGATACCAGTCAAACGTTTGGACACATTGTGTCCAAGGAAATCTGACAGAATCAAGAGAAAGTGAAAGAATGAGCGGTGATGTGGCAATCTGACAAGCTGAACTAGCACTTATTCAGAGAACTAATAGGTTTTGTGTGAAATGTTCTTCTTACCATCTCTAAAATCTCTTCACGCACATAAAATGCACTCCAGAGCACCCAAATCCAAAGCAGTACTACACTGAATCACTTCAGCTTAGCTCGAGTGAGAGGGCGGCGAGTTTGAGTTTCATACGAACATCAGGCAAAGCGACTGAGTCATCCTGTTTTTTCAAAGAGCAGCTTTCACAGCTCTCACAGTTCTCACAACTGCATCATTTACATCAGGCTGCCAGCACACACATCAGGCCCTCGGTGTGCCTTTGTGGGAAACGTGGCGTGAATATACAAAGTTTTTGTTTCATAGCTGTGAGAGATGCAGGGAACAATGTCTAAAACCCTAAAAATTTACTCATATATGAAAAAACTGAGCTGTAATTAAAAACTACTTTCTTCTTTAGGGAGAGGCTGAAGTGGTCTCAGTGGCTAAAAAAAAAATCGCCTCAACCTACTTTGTTGAAAAATTAATTTGCTCACATTTCAAATTTGACAAATTGTTGTTTTTGCATGTTTTGTCTTGGAACGTCTCCACCTTGATTAGCTCCAGCGCAAGCAGGTGAACTCATTTATATATCTGTTAAACCATCCACAGAAATATCAATGACGCACAACAGGAGGTTTACCTGCATGGACAAAGACTACCAAGAGGCTGAAGAGCACAAGCAGGAGAACTCTGCAGATGCTGCTGCTGCTGCTGTGAACCATGGCGGCTGCAAAAGATGAGCGTCTCCAAAAGCTCCTCAAGCAGAGGCTCCAAACGAGTAGCTGATTCTATGAGGGAAGCAGGAGAAGAGTACAGGGGAGTGCAGGAGGGAGAAAGGTAGGCAGCTGAGGGGAGAGAGAGAGAGAGAGAGAGAGAGAGAGAGAGAGAGAGAGAGCTAGTGGGTGGAACTAGGTGTGTGAAGGACTGTCTGGACAGTGTGGACTTTGTGAACACATCATCACGGGGGCACACCCACTCCACAACTCCTCCGGTCACATAGTTGGGGTGAGAGGTAAACATTCGGGTCAGGTCACATCACACAGTCCTCTGCTGGACATTTAGTTCTTAAATGAAACATCTGACCCCAAACTAGAGGACGCCAGTGATGATGCGTCGAGAAAACCTAAAGACAGTCTTCTTTCTGTGTGCTTAGTTGTTACTGCATCAAATATGTGGACCATCTAGTTCTTGATTTGAAGTGAAGTTGAAGAAAGTGGAGGTAGTTCTTAGCTAAACGGAGCATGATGCTTCCGTCAGCATGCTTAACAGATGGTACAATGTTCTCAGGTTTGAAAGCCTCACCTTTACTCCTCCAAACATACCTTTATTTGTGGCAAAATAGCCTAGGCTTTGTCTCATCTGACCATAAAACTTGTTTCCGGAGGGCATTTGGCTTGTCCATGTGGGAAGCTACAAATTTCAGTTGAGCTTGAAGGTGTTGATTTTGGAGCAGGGGCTTCTTTCTTGGTCAGCACCCTCTCAGTCCATCGACATGTAACTGTTCCAGTTCATGGCAGTTCATGGCCTTGGTGGTTCCTGGGTTGTTCATGAACATCCTAACCAAATGCCTCTCAGCTGAGGGTGACAGTTTGGGTCTTCTTCCAGACTTTGGTAAAGTGGTGACACATCCAAAGAACTTGTACTTACGCACAATTGTTTGACTTGATGATCTTGGACTCTGCAGAGTTCCTTAGACTTTCCCATTGCTCTAAGTCTGGGTCAATCCAGTGAGTGCTGTCAAATTGTTTTTCTGCTGACAAAGAGAAACTGATTTGTGATTTGATTTTCTCACTGACAACAGCACAATGATTTAGGGGCTTTTTCACAACACAGATCTGGTTCTGGTCCGGAACAAACCCGGACAGATGCTTCGTCTGGAAACTACAAAACCAAGCACAAACCATCACATTAGCAGCAGCTGTATCTCATTTGTGGGAGAAAATAAACAATGAAAAATGTGTCTGAATAAAACATTTGTTGAATTTGTCTTTCATCTCTGATTGTGGATTTTCCAGAACTGGCTCGCGTAATGCTGTTGAATTAAATTTTAGATGCTAAATACTTTAAACTATATTCTTGCTTGTCTTTCCTTCATGTACAGAGAGCTGCTTTCACATTTGCAGAACAGAGCCAGGTTCCACCTTACCGGTGGTAACAGTTACCTCTTTTCCACCTGCGTGATGTTGCGCATGTTATGCCTCAGTGCCTTTTGAGAACCAGCCCACATTTCAACAGGTTTGACCACTGACTATCACTATCAAAGGTTACTCTCAAAAATCATGGCAGACAGTGGGATGTATCTACCAGTCTTGTGGCAGCCCCTTCCCAGAACCAGTGATCTCAGTAGTTCTGGCTTCAGGCTGACCAATTTTGTGGTGACATCTTTGTGCCAGCATTTTAGCACAGTTAGCAGTCTTTTTGTTTCCTTTTTTGGTGGAAAGATGTGGAACTGTTTCTAGACCGGGCACTGAGACCATATTGTTGTAGAAGGCTTAACAGCTTTGGAAGTCTAGAACTCAGCATTTGCTTTATGTGAATAACCACCTGCCTCCAGAGCCACCTTCACGTGTTTCTGCCTCCATTGCTGGTAAATTGAATTTTAGACATAACAAAAGGGGTCCCCTTCAACATTGCAGCTGCTCGAGAGGAAGCTGGAGCTGACTGCAAGTTTGCCAGTAATTTCTATCCGCAAACTTAACCAGGTCAGCACCTCGGGCTCTTTGTCATGTCTCATGAACAGATATTGTGGTGTGGCAGGCCATTCATGCTCGGGGAGCCGGCTGTGAGGGGTAAGCTGGTCTGTAGTAATATGTAGGTGAGCAGTACATGCCAAAGTAACTTCTGCAAGGATGCCATCATCTTGTTTACTGGAACAAGATGATTAATGCTAATTCATTTCACCCGTGAGTGGTTTTAATGTGGTGGCTGGTCACTGTAAGTCATTCTCAGAAAGCTCGTCTTTGCTCTTTTTGCTTTACTTTCTTCACGTCGCTGAAAGGTTTTGGATACAGATGGTAATGTTCAGAGCACGTGCTAAGAAAATGTTTTTCACCAGAAAGAATCTGTCAATTTAGTTTCCCCTTTGCGGTTTTAAAAATATGACCAACAGCACCAACACTCTGTGGGAAGAGGATGAGCTTTTACTTCCCCAAAAATCAGTAAGTTGTTTTTCGTACTGCATTTGCAAGGTTTAACTTTTAGTTTCAATTTTAAAAACAGCTGGAAATTGACATAAATTGTAACAATAACAGCAAAAACTGGATTTACTGCTGCAGAATACGTTCATAAATTCCAGCAATTTATTAGGTACACCTTGTTGGTACCCTCTTTTATCTCCAGAGGTGTCTTAATTCTTCATGCCATAGATGGTGCTGTAAACATTCCTCATATATTTTGGTCCATATTGACATGTCAGCATCACAGTTACTGCAGATTTGTCAGCTGCACGTGTGACTCGCCTGTTCCACCACATCCCAAAGGTGCTCTGCTGGACTGAGATCTGGTGACCGTGTACTCCACTTGAGTACAGAGAACCCATCGTCATGTTCAAGAAACCAGTTTGGGATGATTTGAGCTTTGTGGCATGGTGAGTTATCCTGCTAGAAGCGGCCATCAGAAGATGGGTACACTGTGGTCATAACAGGATGGACGTGTCAGCCACAATACTCAAATAGGCTGTGGTGTTTAAAAGATGTTCAGTTGGTACTAAGAGGTCCAGTGTGCCAAGAAAATATCCCCTAACCAAGGCAGGGTGGATCCATGCTTTCATGTCCTTTATGCCAAATTCAAATTCAGAGATGCTCTTCTGCATACCTTGGTTGTAATGAGTGGTTATCAGAGTTATGTTGCCTTTCTGTCAGCTCAATAGCAGTCTGATCATTCTCCTCTGACATCAACAAGGCATTTTTTTCCAAGAGAACTGCCACTCTCTGGATATTTTCTCTTTTTAAGACCATTCTCCGTAAAACCTAGAGATGGTTTTGTGGGAAAATCTCAGTAGATCAGCAGTTTCTGAAATACTCAGACCAGCCCATCAGGCACCAATAGCGGTGCCATGTTCCGAGTAATTTAAACCATCTTTCTTCCCCATTCTGAAGCTCATGATCGTCTTGACCATGTCTACATACCGTGTGATTGCAGTGTGACTGGGTGAATAAAAGATGAGTTATGCACATTTTGTGGTTTTTACTCAATGGTTCAGACACAGGTATGAACAGCCCACACATCAGACTGTTTTATTATTTCATACTGCAATAAAAAAGTATGACTCCAGCAGATCATTTTCATATATTATAATACAGATGCAGAATTGAAAGTTTATTCTTTAAACAGCCTAGTATTTTACAAAGAAATAGATAACTACTTGGAACTTTTGAATGTGTCCTTAAAACAGGACATAAGTGGGCACGAATCCTTGGGCTCTACTTTGCTGTCATTATCCATGAACACCCAGCCGAAAAACGGGAGGAGGGAGGCGGAGGAGGGGGGGGAACAGGGGGATTAAAGTGTAGGGGGAAACTTTTAATAAATAAAAACAAAAACAATGGATATAATTTCTAATCTTTCCCATACTACCCCATTCATGTAACCACACTTCAAAAATATATATATAAAAAAAAACAAAAAAACAAAACCAGATCCAGTTGAGGCCAAATTTTAAATGTGTTGATTTTGGATTAGGCAGCTGAAGAGACAGCAGCAAATCTGCAGACTTTCTGCATTAACCTGACTTCACTGCTCACATGGGCTGGTTGGAAGGGGAGATCGCTCGACAGTATGATCCGGTCTGTTTCTCTTGAGGGTTTAACTTTTAGATCACAGGTCCGTTTGCACCAGGAAAATACACCCTGCCTCAATTACCAGAGTTTTCCTGATAAAAGGGAAACTGAAAAACTAAAGGTGAAAGTCAAGGAAGCAGTCGGGGGTTCGGGTAAAGCAGCTGCTGTTCAAATTGGATACAGTCAGTGGGGGTTTGCTTGGCTGCAGTCCCTTAAAAGTCCTCCAAAGTTTCAATCTCTCCCATATTCAACCTCTCAGATGATGCATTCACAGAAAAACCTGAAAATTTGACATGATAAAGATCCAATTAGCACATGAAACATTAAACAGATTTTTCAGATTAAGCAGATGGATACTTGCTCACACCTAGAAGGCTTGGGTCTGCCCGGACCATCTTCTGCTTCTTTTTCTTCTTCCCTGAGGTGACGGCCTCAAAGCGCTGCTGCTGCTGGCCACTCGTATGGTTGGACTGGTAGACTGATGAAGATCCTGTTCCACCCCATACAGAATCCTTGGAAAGAGAGAAACTTGCATTTAAGAGCTGATTCAGCTGTCAGAGAAGGCTGTTTTGTCAAGTTCTGGTTTTGGACACAAAATACTGGTGCATGGCCTAATGTAGTCCCACTAGATTTAGATGAAAAATAGTACCAGCTAGAAATGTCCTCAACATCATGAAGAGGAGAAGATGATGAAACCAGAAGTAACATTAATGCTTCACGGTTCACTTTGGAGGGCAATGATGAGTAAAATTTAGGAACTGAAACCAGTGGCAGTGTTGACACCATTCACAAACATTGATGCTGAAGATAATCAAAACACCAGAAGCCTTTTTTTTTTTTCCTTGTCAGTATTTTTACTTAAAGGTAAGAAGTTAAGCAAATGAGGCTACTGAAAGCTCCTACTGAGATGGAAAAAACAAACCTGGGCAGAGGAAGGCACAATAGTGTCATGTAGCCTGGTGTTACATACAAAGTGTTCAATCTGCACCACCTTCTGGCAAAAAGTAAAACTACTCATTTAATTCCAGCAGCTACTTTTATCATCTTTGATTTGAAAAAAGAAAAAAAAAAGTTTTTATTAACTTGATATTTTTTTGCAGGCACATTTTATGACCAACAACATCTCCTTCAGCTTTAGTTTTATCCTGCCTAAATGCATCTTTACTGTTAGCAACATAACTGATGGCAAAACATGTTAAGTATAGCACTGCCGGCACAGACGGGACAAATTAGACAGGATCCTTCAGACACCTGATGACTGTGCAGTAAGCTTTAAAAAGTTCACTGAAAGCCTTCTGCTCTTGACTCTAGTTTTGAACTTCTGGTACCCAGGTGCTGACAATCAGGCTTGGAAGAAATCTCAATACAGACACATCAAGATGAGATTCTGCAACCAGTGGCAATCCTATATCTCCACAGTCTGGGACTGAACTCTTTCCTCTAAGATAAACTCTGTGGGGGCGAGCGTTATCAGAGACAAACTCCAGAATTTGGGAGTGGAGAGGATAAAATGGCCTGCTTGCAGTCCTGACCTCAACCCCACCGAACACTTGTGGATCAGCTTAGGCATGCTGATCGTGCCACAGTGACCAGCACTCTGTAGAATGTAGTAGTATGCGTATGAGACCCCTGTTAGTTAAAGGAATAAATGGTTAAACCGTCTTGTTTCTCCAGACTGCAATCATCCAATTCAATAAATGACACCAAACTAGAGTCAATAGCAGAGCTATTGACAGAAGATTTGGCAAGTTTTTCACGTGTGCAACCCACATACTCAACTCTGCTGCTCAACCCACATTTTTGGCTGTAGCCCAGGAGGTCGAGCAGGTCACCTACTAATTGGAAGGTTGGTGGTTCGATTCCTGGCTGCTCCAGTCTGCAGGCCAACCCCAAGTTGCCTTCCAATGCAACCGTTTGGAACAATTCCGATACAAATTATTTTATAAACTTTTGACACAAATTTTTTTATCACATATCCGTGTATTATTGATGCCATACTGGGAGGTAGGGGTGTACTGGATTGCATATTTAAAAGTGTTCCTAATATTTTGCCCTCCCTCACGCATGTAAAATGGGGTGGAAAACAATGGACACTGCCATTACTCTTAATCCTATGTTTTCAAAGAAACCACTGCACCCAGATTATTTTTCCAATCAGCAAAACCGTTTTTCATCTGAGCAAAACGTTCCACGCGTGTCAGTTGTTTTCTTAAGTTGAAATAGGTCACAGTGCTTTCTATGCAAACAAAGGGGAAAGAGTTGATGAGACCTCAGGTAACAAAAGGTTGCCTTCTTGGTTCTGCACAGACACTAGGAGGGGACAATATGGATCAATCCTCCATAACATTGATGGACTGATAAAGTTTACCTTTTTTTTTTTTTAAATTTAGAACCAGCTGATAAAACAACCGGACTACAACGTGTTTTCAGCAGATCAACTAAACTGTTAAAAAAGCCCATCCAAAAGTTACACTGGTACTTGATATAACACTTAAGTCTTACAAGTTAGATGTCTGCATCTAGAATCAAGGAAAAAAAAAAACATTGTTATGGCATCTTTTGGGGATCATTTAAAGGGTGATGCAATAGTTTTAGTTTTTGCATACAGGCAAAAAAGCTGCAGCGAAACTATTTTATCGGAGGGAAGTGAAACGTCATTTGACCTCATTACAAAGCACAAATGAAAGTCAGACTTTTGGTCTAATAACAGTTGCTACTGCAGTCCTGCTCACCTGCTGCTGTTGCTGCTGCTTGAGGGCTTGCTGTTTCTGTGGTGCCGGTTTCTGTTGGTTAGCGTTCTGTTTGGCACGACGTTCTAGGAACTGCTTGGCAAAGTCCTTGGCCTCGGGAGTGTCCCCCAGATAGGCCCTGATGTAGTCATGCACCTCGTACGGAGAATCCACTTCTTTGAGAAAGGATGCAAACGTAGGAACTGGCAGAGCGGAAAAGATTATTTGGTCATGTTTGGCTTCCAGAAAGGGTCCATTAACAGTTGTGGGCAGGGTGACTTTTTAAAGACTCACCATCCAGGTTGTTGGCTGTGTTGAGGGTGTGCAGGGTCTGCTCACACCATTGCATGAAGGTGTCCTCTTGGCTCTTGTTGACGCCTTGGAACAACTTTAGCAGCTTCTCCTCCTCCTCTACCTTCTTATTGGCTCTCCCACTCAAAGAGTTGCTTCGTGTGCACAAACAAATGAAGGAGGAAGACAAAATAAGTCACTAGGATCTGTGCGTTACTCATCATATCCCTCACACTGCAAGTCATGCTATTCATCAGAGCCTGTGACTAACAGGCTTTTAAAGTTTTGTCACTCTAAATAAATACCTGAGGTTGGCGTTTCCTTTATTGTTTTTCTGCGCGTTGCCTTTTCGGGTCTGCTGAGGTTGCTGGACAACTTCCTTCACAGCTTCGTCCCAGAAACCCATGTTTGAGTTGTGGGTGTCACCCCAGATGCTGCTGGAGTCCGAGCCCCAGTTAGTGCTGGTGTTGATGGACCCCCACACCGAGTTACTCAGAGATGTCTGTGAAGCCAGCGAAACACTTATCAATAAGCACTTTAGAGTAAGAGGCACTTATTTCCAGAAGAGATTAATTGGCTTATTACATTCATGAAGTATCAGTACATTATTTGGTAGATAAAATACCAGAAAGTGTTTTTTTTTTTAAAAAAAAAAAGAAAAAAAAAAAGCTACAATTTTGCGAACTATTCCTGGAATTTAAATGAACATTTCATGAAATCAATTTTTCTGAGGTTATTACTGATATTCTGCTTGCAGTGCTGACTCCACTAACAACCCACAAACAACTCTGCCTTGCTATGAAGTGCTTATCCAATTTCAGCCAACAATAATCTCATATCATCACATGTGCCACATACAGTTCTGTTTTGAGCGCGTGTCTGTGGGGTGACAATAGGATGCTGCTGCTGCTGCTGCTGCTGCGGCGGCTGTTGCTCCTTCCGCTGTTTCATCTGCTGGGCTTCTTCCCTCTGAATCTCAAGCAAAGACTTGGTGACAACTGGCTGTTTGGCCACATTACCCCAACCGGACAGCTTGGCATGAGGCTGCTGAGCCTGCTGCAGGGCCTGCTGTTGCTGTAGCTTAAAGAGCTCTTGCTGCTGACGTCGCTGCTGTGAAAGTGAAGACAGTATTAATTTGCATAGAATCAACAACAAGAAATAGAAGTACTGATGACAAATGTTGTACATGTAACTAAAGAGATGTGCATTGCTGATAACAGTGCAATCAAACAGCAGCATGCTGACTTACCTCCTCCCGTGTCTGTCGTTCTCTCTCCTCTTCCAGTTTCTGGATCTCAGCCAGTGACAGAGCGTTGTGAGTCTGGTTTATAGTGTTTGCTGACTGTTGGCCCCACTTTGATGAGGATGGAAGCTGTGGACCAGGAAGAGACAGTTTAAAAAACAAAAAACAAAACAACAACTTTAAAATTCATCTCGTACCAATCGTTTTTGATCACTAATCCTCGTGTTCTTACCTTCATTTGTGCAAGCTGCTGCTGTTGCTGCTGTTGCTGCAGTCTCCTGAGGGCCTCTTGTTGCTGTTGTCTCTGCCTCTGCAGCTCCTGCTGTCTTTGGGCCTCCTGCTCTCTCCTCTTTTGCTCTTCCTGTTGTTGGGCCAGAGCAGCTGCCGCTGCAGCAGCTGCTGCCTCTTCCTCTGCTCGCTTCTCTTCCTCATGCCTCCGCAATGCCTCAAGTTCCTCCTGCTTTCTGCGCTCCTCTTCCTGGTGAAGTAAATTTATTATCTCAATAAGCGCAGCGCTGAGTTTAAAAAGAGGAATCATGACGTGTCTTTCTGCTTACCTGTTTGCGAAGGAACTCTTCCCGTTTCTTTCTCTCCTCCTCTTCCCTCCGCCTCTCCTCTAATCTTCGAAGAGCCTCCTCCTGTGCCAGTCTTTCCTCTTCCTCTTTTTGCCTCCGGTGTGCCTCTTCTTGTTCCCTTTGCCGTCTTAGTGCCTCCTCCTGAAAATTCACAATACTGGGTCAGCTTCAGTCTCACACCAAAGTGAATCAATGAAATGGTGACTCCAAAACTCCAAAACTCAACTAATATATTGTCTGATCAATATCATCTACTAATGGTCATCATCACTGGAACATAACATGAATAAAAGGATGATTAGGGTCATTTACAGCGGGCTCCATCACTGGGTAAACTCTCAGCACCGTCTGCAGTGTCTTTGTGTTAACTTAACAACTAGTCTGTACACAATATCACTGGAACTTTAACAATGAACTCTGGCGTCCTGTATGTGTATAAAATCACATCAGCCAATGGATGTTTTTATACTCTGCTAATCAATGTTGGACATAAAAATTGATCAGAAAATGGACTCTTTACAGCTACAACATGCAGAAATCCAGAGGAACAAGACAAGTGTTGGTACATGTGCACTAAAAGTAAGTCGATGCCCATTTCTAGCTTCTTAGATGCTCAGCTCACAGTAACACTGTATCTTGCTGCCTGTGTGGACTTTTCACTCTGAAGGACTGATACTACTCCTCATCTTCCCTAAACAAATGTGTAAATGGCCAAAGTCTCTCTTCATAGGCAAGATTTTCTAAAGACAGAACACATGGACAAGAAGTGCAGGAGTTTGGTTCCTCTCACACTTTGTGAATAACAACATTGTGTTTTTTTGTCCAATGCCACCAAAAACATGCACCCATTTCAGTTTAAGTGCTTCAAACTGATACCGTGAAAGTGCTCTACCTGTTTTTGCCGTGCCAGCTCCTCTTCTTCCAAACGTTTCCGTTCCTCCTCCTGTCGAGCCCTCAGGGCCTCCTCCAACCGTTTCCTCTCCTCTTCCTCCCTTTTGGCTCTCATTTCTGCCTCGCGCCTCTCCAGATCCAGCTGACACACGACAAAATAAAAATAAACTCAAAGCATTGTTCACAGAAATGTGATCTCAATATAACAGCCTTAGACTTCAGGCTTCCGTTGCCATCAATTTGATCTTAAAAATGCTGCTGTATTCCAGACTTCTGATCAAATTTTCAGGCAACATACAACTTTTAGAGATTAAAATTGTTTTGCAAATCAAGCAGAATTACCTTTGCATTCTTTGCCTTCTCAAACTGTTGCATCTGCTCAATAGTTGGAGCCTGTGCCATGGAGTCTATGGGTAAATCCCATACGCTGCTGCCATCCCACGCTGTTGAGAATGATACATTTTTATACATTACACTTGCCATAACACACATTTCCATGACTTCAGGATGCTAAAGTAAGAAACTCACTGCTCTGAGCAGCTTGTTGGAGGTTAGTTGTGCAGGAAGCCTGAGAAGACGGGTTCTGCATCTCCCACACAGAACCAGAGTCTGGTACAGAGAGAGATCGGGTAACAGGAGGTAGGAGGCTCTCAGACGCTCTACAAAAATAGAAAAACACATTAACGGATACAATTTCCTCTTCGTCTCACTAGAAGGTGAGATTCTTAATCACTGAAATGCTTAAGATAACAGAGCAGGTACAGATACAGGCATGTTTTTATAATGATTTTATCTACCTTATCTTAAGAGCCTGGTATTGCTGTTGAAGCAGGTTGATCTGCTGTTGGTGCTGCTGCTGCTGTTGGAGAGGAGCTGAGCTAAGAGCTGCAGCTTTCTGCTGGGCCAGGGCCTGAGCATACTGCTGCCTGAAGGGAGGAAGGCACACGGATATCGATTAGAAGAAAGGCAACATAGCGGCCAAGGGTTTAGCACTGCTCTCTCAAAGCAAAAGGGTCATGGGTTTGGATACTTTTTTTTTTTTTTTGGGGATGTGTTACCATGATTTTGGAAAAGGTGCATCCTCATCCCTGACACACAGGCAATAACATTTCAACTTATGGGATAATTCTCCCGGTTTTACACACCAGGTCTTGGGGAGTAACACTACATATGTAAAGTGTATAAATTGTTTGCTTTAGACGAAGCTGTGTGAAATTGCTGATGTGGTGTCGGATCTGAGCCTGGCATACCTGAGGAGGTATTGATACTGGAGCTGCTGTAACTGGTAAAGGTTGAGAGCAGTGAGCTCCTGGTGTCTCTTCAACCTCTCTTGATCACCATCGCCCTGCAAAACATAGGGGGACAGAATAAATCATCGTGGTCCAATCAATCAATTAGAAAAAACAATTTTCTATTCTTTCAAAATTAAGTCAGGAAAAAAAAAAAAATTCAAAAGCTGCTGATTCGGCTTTCCGCCCTCATTATTAAATACATTCCACGACCGAGACACAGACATTCACAGTCTTACTCACGCAAACAAACACACAACAAAATTGTTGGTTTGTTTAGCCATGTTTTTGTTTTTTTTAAACATACATATTTGGATTTTTTTTTCCAGTTACTGTTTATTTTTTTGTATGTTTTTTATTTTTTAAAATCTTATCCAATTCACAATTCAGCATCGCAGGGAGGTTGGAGCCTATCGCTGCCGTCACTGGGCGAGAGGCAGATTTTACGCGTGGACAGGTAGTCAGTGGTAGACTGGTTCTTATATAGCGCTCCTCTACTCTACTTGAGCACTCAAATCAATCTAATCTAATTCAGAATAGAGTACTGTTACACTGAGCTTTAAGAGCTAATACATGAAGGTTTCCTTGTGTTTCCACACGCGCTTCTAACTTTAAAAAAAATGGACTATTACACCACCTACAGGACAGTGGCTGGTATTGATACTAGTTCTGATTTGAAAAGCAATCACTGGAGAAATCAAATGGAGCACACATTGCAACTTTGCAGGGTCCTTACCTGTAGAGGTGGAGGTGCGTGGCCTGGGGTGAACGGTACCCTACCCCAAATCTTCATGATGTCTCCCAGAGGCTGAAATACTTCATCACATCCTCTTTTGACTAAAAGAGACATTGTGAAGTACCCAGCCTGAAACCACTCTGCCATCTCATGGTTACTGAATGGACCTAAAGGAACACAAAAAGATAACAGGGGAGAATCAAGAGTCTGTTTTTAAGACAAAAGTACACTTTAAGCCACACTGACTAAGTAAAGTCAAGGCTGACCCTGTATCTCCCCCTGAGGGTCTTTGTAAAACCATTTGAGAGCAGCTTCATGGGTCAGTGGCAGGCCTGCAGGCTTGGGCTTCTCTGAAGTCTTTGCTGCAAGTCTGTCATCATCCACCCCACTGTCCTGTAGGTATGCTACCATCTTTTCTGCCTCCTGGAAAATTAATTTTAAAAACGGGCATTAAAATTACTTTCAAGCTGGTTTAAAAATCAAACTGACATAACAGCACTGCCACTTCTCAGCTGATTAAAACAGTTTGTTTTAAAGGATAGAATTGTTTTTGAAAACTTGTAGTGATTTATGAAATTTATTATTCAAATCTCTTGTATTATCATATTCACAATATACTTTCTCATTTAATGACAAGATTATAATTGATCTTTTGAATGCCTTTGGATTTTTGGTTGGCAACAGCAATCCTGCTGACACACCTTCATGGCAAAAGCCTACAGAATTACCTGCTCAAGGTGTTTTAGTCCCTCATCTTCATCAGTTTCATGTGACACAGTGGTGGGCCTGGCAAAAGTTGCCATTATACTTGAAGGGAAGGGTAAAGGATTGTTCACTGCCACAGGAACTTCTATAGGCTTGTGTTGTGGTAGCTGGACAGTGGGTGATGGAACAGATACTTCTGTATTGGAAAAAAGCAGATGTTTCTGGTGCATAGAAAATGCTAACAAAATAAGTTACATTTCCAGTGAAACTGAAGATACAAGTCCCACCTGCAAGGGTGGTAGAAATGTGGGTCATAGGAAGCGACTCCAGTATGCTATTAGACATGGGGACATGCATGGCGATTTTGCAGGGATCCGGGGGGAGCTCCAGGGGTGGCTGTCGTTCAGCTGGCCTCTCAGGCTCTTCCATCCTACTGGGTGGGTTTGGGGCCAAAGACTGTGCAGGAGCCTGGAGCTCTGAGACAGGTGGCGTCTCCTCTGGTACTCTAGCCAACTCTAAAATAAACAGTACAAGTCACAATATGAACTGGTTCAAATAATTAGGTTTTGTATTAAAAATAAATAAAGTGTTGTGTATGTATGTTGTGTCAGTTGTGATTGATATTACATCACATCCAAATAATCTTCCCCTTTCTTTAGCCATGTTCAAATCACGCCTTTAAAGAGCCATCATTAAAATCCTATTTTATAAAAATGGTTGAAGTACAAAGCAGCCACCATCTGCAGAACAATCATGTCTTTTGGTGCCCTTGAGCCTTGTGCTAGAAAGACTCAATAAAACGTCTTGCAGACAATATTTGACTGAAAGTACATTTATCTCAGCAATTGTTGGGGCGTATATGAAATTTTCACATCAGCACATTTTGGCCAGTTTAAAGCCAACAAGGTGGGCTGCTAATGCTAAGCTCACACTACAAGACTTGAGAAATCATCAAATCACTAAAATCTGACTGACGACAACAATTTCTCTTGAATCTCATCACACTGCAGCGCTCACACTAAAATCTGATTCTGCAAACTGCAGACATGACGCTCTAATTACGTAAGATTCTTTTTCTCCTATACATCTGAAATATATAAACTGCAAACTAAGGTGAGAAAATGAACAAAAACACAGAAAATGAATCAAATCTAAACCACGAGATTCTTCATATCTCACAAACTGGGTTCTGGGTCCATTCTCATTGGCTGTCATTTACTACCACACAGAAGCTCAGACTTTGTGCTGATTTCAAGCATGCAAGAAAATACAAAGGCCCCTAGGACAATTCGCAGAGTGGGTGAAACCATGTCTTTGGCTGCTCTAACCTGAGCATCAGCGACAGGCCTTAGGAGTGATTTGGCTGCAATCTGGCTCAGAACTCTGAAGCTCATATGAGAGAAGAAAGTTACTTCTGTTATCCTGAAGGCTGAGCCTGGCTTAGGAGAATGCCATTTCACAAACCTGAATCTGGGTGCAAACAGCCTTTTGCCTCACAAAAAAAGACTTTAATTCCTGAACTGCTTCCAAACTCGCGAGTGTTACAGTACATTCAGATGTACTTGCATGTTTTAAAACCGTGACTGACCTTTTCGGTCAGCTTCTCTTTTGGCCTCTGTTTCTGTCTCTTTGGTCTCCTTGGGCTGGCCGTCCTCATCCTCCAGGCCCTCTTCACACTCTTCCAAGGGTCTGAATTCAAGCTCTGCCTCTTCCAAGATAGGCTCCTTGGAGGCTTTCTGATGATGAGAAAAAACAAACAAACAAAAAAAACTATTTCAGAAAATTTGGCACACATCTCAAATTTTTCAGCATTTTGTAGTTGGTCAACAAGTTAAAAAAATTCTGTTACATTATATCTAGTGAGAACATGCTATCAATATATTGGTTTGAAATCAATTACCTTGAGTGAGAGAAAGGCTCCTGATGAGTCAAAGGTGCCCGCTTCCTCATCTGCATCCTCCAGACACCACTCCGGCAGGCTGTCCCTCTCATCTTCCAGGCTGCCACTGCCTGACCTTGGCCTCCTGTAGCCACGCTCATCTTCTCTGGCATCAAACGGGAAACGGCGACGTTGGTCTGGGTGTTCCCGCCACCCTGCTGACCGAGGCCCATCTGGAAAAACATTGAAAATTATTCAAATTGGAAAACCACGTCATTCATAATATACATTAAGTTTGTACAGACAGATTCAACTTTCAGCAGTAAAATGTTTGCATGTGCATGACAATATGCAAGTGAAAAGCACTCTTCATATAAGTAGTAAAATACTGACAGTCAAGCTAACAAAGCAGCCACTATACAGAAGGAGGTGGAGCTGGAGAATACCACTGAATTTAAATTTTTGTGTACCATCATGAAAACAAAGCCCACAGCAGCTTAAGTATATGTTTTTTTCTTCAACAGGCCACACAACACACATGGCAGTCACCACAAATACATTTATCAGAGATAAATGTATTGGTAACGTGGACTGTGCAGTGCCCACCTGGGCTTGGGGGGCACCACCGGTCATTGTCCCGCCGAGAACCTGCCGGGCGCCAGACCCCCTCATCATCCTCACCGTTCTGATCATCGCGAGAAGTACGCCAGTTCTCACTCTCTGAACGCGTGAAGTCGTGCTTCCTCGGGAGTCCTGCTCCACCATCCTCATAATTACCTCGCACTGAAAATGATGGAACGGAGGGTGAACTGTAATTTTTTACTGACAGTGACGTCATAACTGACATTAAATTAAATTAATTTCATATAGTGAATGAATAAAGACGACGATTATCTGCCTGACTAAAATGTTCAAAAATCTCAACTTCCTATAGGTCCAAAGGTCTATTTGCATCAAGCAAACTTACTGTGATTGATCTGAAAATGTCCAGGAGCAGCATCTGTCACAAAAAGAAAAGCAACAAGAGATAAGCCAGTGTATTTGCCCCCCAAAAAAACATCACTTATTGATTATTTGAGGAGCAAAATGTGACACCAACCTGGGTCTTTTCGACCGGGTTTTTCAAACCTTCTATCTCCCCTAGTGATAAAAAAAAAAAAGTCATTATATAAAGGATGACTGAACAATGCTATGTTGAGAGAAAAAAATTGACAGGAAAGATGGATATAATACCTCTCTTCCCAGCTTTGGGAACGATGCATCTCCCTCCCTCCACGACCAAAACCTTCCACATCGTCAAAACTTCTTTGGTAAAACCCTCCATCTCCTCTACCCCGACCTGAAAACAATCGCGAGCGATTATGAACCAATATAACCTAATGAGATTCAGCTGCTGATAATCGTGTTCAACTTCTCAGCATGGACTTGCCTCCGGGTTGGATATTTAGTACTGTGATCAAAGGAACAAATGTGGTTTAAACACTGAGTGTTTATCAAACTCTTTGCAACTGTCAGATTTCTAAACCCATCTATTTATCAGTTTGCATCTTCTTTAACACAGCAGTTAAACTATGCATAGAACTGAACTTTACCTGATCTGCTGAATCATGATGCTGTACTCTCTCTCTCTCACCTTTTTATCCACAAGTGTACAACAAAGCAGCTCCTGTGATTTTTAATTGAATCGGTCCTCTCTCTGACTCAGACAACATCCTTGAACAAGGACAAATCAATGTGGCTGATGAAGTATGCTGCAATGTTTTACTGCCACAGTGAATAACAATAATTTATTTTCATTCATTTCATTTTATGTGCCCATGAATACGTTACATTTATAATAAAACTGCCTATACATCATTTTATGATTTGGAAAACTTCCAAATCACATGCATGTCTAACATGGCCAATGCCAGTAACAGTTCTTTTAACAATAACAGTTTGTGTATCAATTTTAACAGCTGGTTCTGATTAAATTTTAACCTCACCCACAGCCTGTAGGTAAAGCTGAGGATGTGGACAGTAAGAGGTCAACAGTCCAGAGAACAGGACCTTAAAGAAAACTCTCAGAATTTGAAATCCAAACTCTGGTTTAAGATTTTAGGATAATTTAGCACAACTAGTAGCTGCTAACATCCCTGCAAAGGCTGGATTAACGCTGCACTTACAAACAGAAAGAAGCTGTACTTAAAGTCTCTATAAGAGAAATTTGTTTCTTAACACTTAATTTAGAAAATCAATGCAGAAAAGAGTCAAGTTCAAGTCTCTTAACTAAGTCACAGATCCGAATCAAATCACAATCACGTATTGTGGCAATAATAATGTTATAAATACACTGCTCAAAAAAATTTAAGGAACACTTTGAAAACACATCAGATCACAATAGGAAAAAATCATGCTGGATATCTATACTGACATGGACTGGATAATGTGTTATGGATGAAATTATGCCACGTCGTTTGATGGAAATGAAAAGTATGAACCTACAGAGGGCTTAATTCAAAGATACCCTGGAAAGGGGGGAAAAAATTATGCAGTAGGCTTGTCCACTTTGCAGGCCTGCCCCTGATGAGATGATGGATGGTGTCCTGTGGGATCTCCTCCCAGATCTGGACCAGGGAATCATTGAGCTCCTGCACAGTCTGAGGTGCAACCTGGCCTTCTGATTGTTTGGTGTTACACCTAAACTTATTACAGCCTACAGTCTGTGAGGTATTTATGCCTTCAATATGCAAATGCATGTTCTGTGGATGTCAGAAGAGCTATGGTCTTATTTTTTAAGACTGATGCACTAAAGAAGAGGTGGACTGATTTTGTGGAAAGCCACGCTGATAGCCAACATGTGCCTCTGTAGTGACCAGTTTACACCAGGAAATTTCTGCAAATTTTCTTTGGAATACTGGGATTCACAGATAATCTCCATAACACAGAATTTATCCACAGGAGTGGGCTATGTGCCCACAATGTGTTCCAAGCTGTCTCATATGTTTACAAATGCAGTCACTTTTACAGGATTAAAAAAAACTCCACCATGTTTGAAGGACTATGAACTAGACTGATCATCCTTTTTGATGTCAGCAAGTTGGTGAAAGAACTTATGACAAGGCTGTTGTATCCTAATGAAGCGATCTGTGAATGTATATATTTAGCTCTAAGGCTGACTAACAGTGGCTTATTTTACTATGATGCAATAACATACTCTTTTTATAGATTTGTGCCTTAAATGTTTCTAAACAAACTGCCCTCTCTTTCAGAAAGTCTTTCACATTTAGGGCACATCAGTACTAGGTTATATTTTGCTGATTTGCTGATCTACAAGGAGCTAATATTACACTCCTTGTCTCAAACTGTGGGCAAGCTGATGGGCTCTCAAAAAGGCATGTTAACTGTTTCCAGTTATTGTGAGTCTCCTGAAACTGCAAACACACACATGAACTAAACATAGATGTGCAGCAAAACAATAAAACTGAACCCTGCAGTAAAGAGATAAAGAGGCTCTGTTATACTGTGGGGACATTTTACTGTAAAAGTCTGGGTCCACTTATCCCTATATTGTGAAGGAGATCAATAAAAAATTGTTCTGAGTGATCACTTTTATCCTGTGATGAAACATTTCTATTCTGATCCATCAATTAAACATCTGTGGGAGCTTTTGGACTGGCATGATAGACAGTGCTCTACCCTGCCATCACCTAAACAGCAAACACAGCATAAACGTACTCCGGCAGCTACTTATCCTTGAAATGATAAACAGAAACATAACATATTCATGTATTCATGAGCTTAGTTACATTCTTACCTCTACCCCTTGAGGTACTTCGGCCTCTTGGTGCCCCTGCTATCAGCCCACCTCCACGCCCTGTGAGCCGAAGTACAGCTGCACTGTTTACAGACATGGAAAAATTTCTCTGCAAATACAAACAGAGGGAAGGGGGGTGGGGGGGGAGACAGCTCTCAACTCTTTTCTTTGCATTTGCTCTATATTTTACAGTTTAATTGGTTAACGCTCTGTATACTTCATGAAATAATATCACAACTGGCCTCCGGACAGTTTGACATTAATGTCATTATTTTGATCTGGCTGATACCTGTTCCTCCTCTGTAAAAGACACGAGTGCCAGAGGTGGCAGGGGCTCCTCTTGCAATATGGGCAGAAACTCCTTATCGTGTAGGTCTATAGGAATCTGGACAACAGAAACAATAAGAGGTTTCACCATTAAGATCCATTTCAACGACTGTATTATGACACACCAAATACAGAGGATGAAATCTAATCTTGGCAGTAACAACATCTGTATTCAAGTCACAATGACTACAATCCTGTATGACCATCTAAAGCTGACATTACAGACCTACCCACCTTGTTATCCTTTACATAAAGTGCTAACATTTCTTCTCTCCCGTAGCGATATTCTGCAAGTTTATACTTTGGCAATGCAGGTGAAAGGGGTGGAGAGGCAACAGCACTGCTGCTTCCACCACCACTGCTGCCTCCACCTCCAGACAGGGCACGGAGCCTGCAGACAGAGAGAAAATGCAGTAAAAACATTATAGACAGAGAAACGTCAGTCAACTGACTTGTCTAAACATGAATGGGAAAACCAGTTTCACAACCTAAATAAAATAAATAAATAATTCACTTCACTCACACCAATTACTAAATTATGCCAGTTCACTTACCATTCTGGTCCAAAGTTAAGTGTCTGGGTTTCGGCCATTCTCCCTTGAAGTTCTAGAAATATGGAAACAAAGGAAAAGGATTAGTGCCACGCATCTGTTTTCTAAAAGAATCCTACATACACACTTATGCAGCCTTACACAGCTTACAAGTATTACTGCATACATTCAAAAATACATATGTGCATGTCTTGACTTGGAAAATTGAAAGGGTATTCCAATATTATACGTCTCATAAACAAACACTGGAACTTCAGTATATACTGGGGTTGAGTACACTTTTTGAAAATCAGGAAAACTAAAACTAATGTGTTTGACAGTCACACTTTTTTCACTGACTTTAATATATTTCAGCTTCTCGTGATATGTAGCCCATCCCACAAGCACTCAACCAGTGTACCCAGTGTACAATTTCAATCTGCTAAAGCTATTTTAGGACATCTCCCAGCCTGCAAGGAGGCTATGGCAGACACCTGTAATTGATGACTGCTGATGAAGGTGGCCTTTCCTTAAGGGGGGTAAAAAATAAATAAATGATAAACTCTCGCAAAAATAATCATGTTATGCCAACAATAGCTGTTTGTTTACACCAGAGTCCCCACTACCAAGACACTCCCTTACACTTAATCTAGAAGCAAAGATTTACTCAGTCATGAGGCTTTCCTCAAATATCAGGCACAAAAGGCGACAGCGGACTCACAGTACCACTGACCATATGGAGGCCTGATTAAGCCACGTGTAAGTTGCTAGTTACAGCAATAAATACAGCAACTGGAGAGAGGGTGGCGACATTTGTGACGATTGTCCTGCGCGTTGAAGCACACTTACTCTAAAGCCAAAGCCTTTGACTGGTTGAGTTTACATAACGACACGGCGCGTTTGAAATGATTTACGTGCAATCTGTACACAGCAATATAAGTTATCAGTGTGGTGAAGTCAACACACCGTTATATTTTTGATTAGTTCACAAATGAGTGAGCGTTAAACTCTTATGAAGTTTTCGGGATAGTCGCTGAGTCCATCTTTAAACTCCTAACAGTAAAACACTGGTAGCCAGACCCCGGCTCTGACTACATCGACGGTAACGTTTCTCAATAATGTTAAAGCTGGCTTGCGATGTTCATTGTGATGGTCCCTGAGGACGGTTAAGCAGAAATCACCCTCGGCTGCCAGCACTGCGTTAGCCAACACGGCAAACTAGCCAGTCCTGTAACCTATCGTGGATATTAGTGACTGTCATTGTCCAGCATGTTTCCCGATGGTTAGACGCTTATAGTGGGGTTATAGAGTGGGAGTTAAAGTGCCGCTTTGCTGAACGGTGCAGAGTATTTTCTCTGTCAAGAAACACGACAGCCAACGATGGTTATCCCAGCGTGCTAGCTAACTAGTATTGGCTTAGCTAACTAGTTAGCTAGCAGCGTTTAATCCCAACGTAGCTAACGCATATCTGTCACGAATACAGGCAGAAATGTTAATTGACACCATGTTAGTTTATCACAAGAGTGTAAGTCTTGCCTTATAATTCACATAAAATGTGTAACACTGCTCCGGAATAAGTTAATCTCCTTATCATCAAAGCTTGCTAGCAAGCACGCTAATGGGTTAGCCAACTAGCTCCACGCGGCCTCCCGAGCAGCCAGGATCCACGACAGGCTTTCCTGGTCAAATCGGCCCGCACTTTACGCGGCCCAGACGCGCACGCGATATACTGGAGCCCGGTGCTGCGAGGCCAAGGAAACATGGTGGTCCAACAACAGCCCCAAGCAACCCCAGCCCTTCGGAATATGCCCCCCCTGACGTGGCGGTTAACTTAAACGCAGGATTTTTTCCTCGTTAGTGTGTCAAACTTTGGCTGTCTTACCTCTACTTGTTCTGACAGCACAGGGTTTGTTTGCGAGCTGTGTGACTCTCTCTGGGCTCTCTCTCTTCGTTTTCCACAAGATGGCTGAGCGCAGGTCACATGACATCAGATATAAACCCGTACGCCGTGGAAAGATTTGCTGACTGCTACACTCTGCACGCCGTGGTAACTTTTTGTCTCACAACATTTTTTTTTTTTTTTTTTTAAAAGAGGACTTCCTCTTTGCACCTTAAAACCCTTCAGAAAAGGACATGACACGGGCCTCCCCGTGAACTCTCTAATCTAACCTTTTTTTATATGTACCTCCATATATGAAATGTGTTTAAATGTCTCTCTGCAGTGCAATAACTTTACAGAGAGTATTCTGTAAAGTTATTGCGCTGCAGACGGTATGACTACCAGTCTCATGAAACTGACATTAAAATTTTAAATTGTGTTTTCTTTACTAGTTAACAGAAGGTCTGCAAAGTATTCTTTTTAAGTATGGCAAAAAAAACAAAAAAACAAAAAACAAACAATAAACAAAGACCTTGAGTGAACAGAGTTTAAGACTCTGTGGTGTCTCCTACACATGCCACATGAACAAAATAAAAATTACAAATAAATGTTTATTTTCTAAATATTTGTTTTACACTAAATGAATATTTATTAAATCATTCCTACTTTATGTTGTGCTATCTTTGATGTACAGGACTGACCAAGAATCAAACTTTCTTGCAATCTTTTAAAGTGGTCTTGGAAGGTGCTGCTTTTTCACTCAGTCCAGTCCTGGTATTTGCAATTGTCAGAGGATTGTTTTGTTTGTTTGTTTGTCTTGTGTTGTTTTTGTGGTTGCTAAGCTACTTAGCACTGACCTCTGAATAATTCAAGCATAAAAAAGGCATCTAACCCAAGAGATGAACCAATGTTGTGACTACACATAACAGACAACTCAGCAAAGAATCAATTTTAAATTGTACCCCCCCCCCCCACACACAATTTCTTGAGTCAAATGTCAAGAGGATGACAAATGAAAAAATGGCAGGCTTAAAAACAAACTGTTTACAGCAGATGACAGCAGGTGAACAGTATCTGAAGGTCATTAAGAAATAGGAGAAAAATACAAAAAAAAAAAAAACCTGAAACAGGACCTGAGAGATGCATCTACTGTTCACTGAAACCATTTGGGAAACAGAAGGCTGAGGTATGCCAAATTACTGGACTGAAAATCAGTGGTGATTCAGAGAGTGATGAATCAAAATTTGACATTCTTGATTCAAATTGGCATCTATATATATAGAGAAAAGAGGTACAACAGTGAGTGTCTACAGCTAACCACAGTGAAGACTGCCATGGTGTAGAGCTGCATTTCAGTCAGTGTTGTTGGAGATCTTGTCAAAACTAATGGAATTATGAACACAGAATAGTACCATCAGATATTGATCCACCATGCAATACTATCTGGAAAGCATCTGACATTTTTCAGTATAATAATGATCCAAGGCACACTGCCAGTGCAGTAAAAGCATACCCGGATAAAAAAAAAACAACAACAACACATAATCAGTCATGGATTGGCCTCCTCAGAGCCCGAACTTCAACATTACTGAAGCAGAGTGGGATCATCTTGACAGAGAATAGAACAACAAGCAGAGAACATCCAAATAAGAGCTTTGAACGCCCTTCAAGAAGCCTGGAGAACTATTCCTGTAGACTGTTTAAATAAATTACAGGCAAGCTGCTTAAGAGAGTTCAGGCTGTGTTGAATAATAAAGGTGGTTATACCAAATATTGACTTTCAAGCTCTTTAGAATTTTACAAACTCAGTTCATGAAAATTTCACAACCTTTGAGCCCCTTTCTGTGGATGTTCTGTCTAGCTGTGTGCTGGTGGAGAAACACCACCTGTAACCAGGCTATGACTGTGGCTGCAGCTGCTCATGTGACTGATAGGTCAACTACTCTTGCATTGAACAGAACTTCCTTTTAATGCAGAAATGTGAACAAGCAGCCATCGTGGCAAATTTACCCAGCTAAGCCTGCACAAGTTTCATAGCAGGTAAGCAGGTCAAAAGTAACAGTTACTGTTCACTATGTGTCAGTAGGTTTTATTAATTACCAGAGTATTTATTAAGGGTGAGAACAAGGGTGAGTCCTGCCATGTATAGCTGTGTAAAAATGTTCTGTTGTGGCTGTATGGGGGAGTTCCTCTAAAACTATAACACAGTCAGCCAACCAATACGTCTTACAACAGTGCAAGACAGTGCTAACATGTGAGAGTATATCCCAGACTCCTTAGACAGCATTATAAGTTTAACAGAAGTCTAACATTGATGTGGCTCTCTTACATTATCCTTAACTTACAGGTTATACCAGTTGGCCAGGCCACTATTTAATGCAGGTCAGTACCAGTCAAGCCAGACCAGTGAGTTCTCCTATTTACGCTGTAGTCATGCTCAGTGACCTGATCTGTTAGTAGCTCGACCCCGCAGGGCCACCTAGCCTCTTGGATTTTAGGTATGTGATTTTACTTTTTGAATTTAAAGCACGGACTCCCAATTATCTAGCCCCCAAACCCCAAATGGATGTCATGTCTTGTAATTGAAAAGTTTATGTAACAGCGTTCACTCACTCGCTAGTACAAATTTGTGAAACAGTTGTTGCTGGATTTGTATTTGTACTTAAAAAGTAGATGTAGGTGTATGTGTTATAAGTAAGGGGAGCTGAGGTATCCCATTTTCCACAGAACATCATCTTTGCCACTTCGGTATAGAGTAAATAGGTTTAGCACTAGACTCCGAACAAAACTAAGATGACCCAGCTTTCCACCAGCACTTAAACGCACCATGTACGCACAAATCTCCCGGAAGCGTGAAATGTGTCTCAAAACGATTTGTGCACTCCTAACCTGATTTGTGCGTAACTGTCGTTTTGTCCGTGCGTATCAGGTGATTCATGTACTTGTGTTTAACGGTTTGAATGCGTACTTTTATTTTGTATTCGTAATTTCTTAATATTTGTGTTTGTATATGAACACACATTAACAAGTACATGAAGTTACGCACAAAATGCTATTTACAACTTCCCAAAAATTACAAATCCAGCATTAAAGACGCACACCTATTATGATTCAGTTTTCTCTCCATGTATTTGTATTAGTAGCAAATTATCTGACGGGTAACGGCAGGGTGTCTTTTCAAGTTGGCTCGTTGGTCTAGGGGTATGATTCTCGCTTAGGGTGCGAGAGGTCCCGGGTTCAAATCCCGGACGAGCCCTGTTTTTTTTCCTCCTCCTTCAACTGTAATTGATAAGCCTTCTAGTTACGGTTACCACTGTCTGTTCTGCAGGCATGTGATTAAATGCAATGGCAGTAATTAGTGAGGAATGTATATAGATGTCACTATATCCGGAGTGTTTTCATCTGCTGTGTAAAAGCCGGTGAAAGTTCAAGAGGCTGAACAAGGATGTGGTCCGCTCACAGTAGTAAGTGGATCAGGATTCAAGATCCATTGCTATATTACATTTGTTGGTAGAAAATGTAATTAAAGTTCCCCTCGACTGCAGAAGTGTATCAGAGTATATAGACTTAAGTGCAGAGCCCTAAAGAGAGCACTGGATTCGTAATTCACACGGATGCAAAGGAGGTAAGTAGCAACGGGTAAGAATGAAAAGTAAAATTTCACACGTTCTTTTGAGATTGAAGCATAAAGGAATGACCCCGACGTGATTTGAACACGCAACCTTCTGATCTGGAGTCAGACGCGCTACCGTTGCGCCACGAGGTCTGAAATATGGGTTTCATATGTGAGTTATATAAAGGTGGGCATGCCGAACCCTAAGCTAATACATTAGTGAATTAATTGACTGTCTTTATGATTGTCATTATTTAATCTTTTCACTACACAAGTCAAAGAAAGGGTTCAATGATGACAACTGAATAGTGAATCTTATCTCACCGTTCTACGCAATGATTTGATGACTTCTACAACAATGTTGTGACGCCAGTGGCCGGTTAGCTCAGTTGGTTAGAGCGTGGTGCTAATAACGCCAAGGTCGCGGGTTCGATCCCCGTACGGGCCACAAAAGCTTTTTGAAGTTTTGGATCCAGATATTTTTTCTTTATGAAAGATTGTTTCCTTTCCGCCACTAAAAAAAAAAAAAAAAAATCGACATCCGTAACTCTCAACTTTGAGTTATTAACTCGAAATTTCGAGTTGTTTTCTCAAATTTACATGTTAATAACTCGAAATAGAAAAAATAGCTGCATAAAAGGTAAGGAATCAATGTTTTCATGTCGATCTGTTGGACAGCTGATACCTTCAGCTTCCGGTTAAAAAGGAAATGATCACGAAGCTTCTGGATTGGCAGCGCTAAGTCGAAATTTCGTGTCAATGCAAAAATTTGAGATACGTAACTCGAAATTTCGACGTAGTAACTCAAAATTTCGAAATTTGAAATTTTCGAGAAAACAACTCGAAATTTCGAGTTACGAATCGTTTGTTTTAGTGGCGGAAACAAGCTTCCATAAGATATAGATATAAAGCATTCAATTAGCGGCCCGGGGGCCACATCCGGCCCGCGGACCCCCTTTGACTGGCCCACCCCCGACTGACCCAACATA